>JAMKCH010000578.1:0-45889 GCA_023653785.1 Ophioderma brevispina
TCATTGTTTGCATCGATATCTACAATTACAACTATGATAATTAAATGTGCACATGGAAAGATTGGAAAATGGGTTACAAGTCACTTCATAATTGATTGCAAGACAACAATTGTGAACAAATGTACTATATACTTTGCAAGGTATCTGTAAACTTGTAAATTCTGAAGAAAAAAAAACAGATTGTCTGTAACGTAACTACAGTATCCTTGATGATTTGAGTGCAAACAGGTGAATATGGTGTAATTTAGTTTGTTTTTTAAATTGATCAATTTCCACTAAGTATGCATGAAATGCATTTTCCTTCTCAATTTCTTCAGTTTCTTCTTCCTGTGCGAAACTGGAAGGAAACCCCTTTTTTCCATTTCTTTCTTCCTTCCATTTCCGGAAGAAATAGGTTTCTTCCGGAAGTTTCCGAACCCTGGCGACAGGCCAAACCCTTGTCTTATTAATACGACATCATTTGAAGTTGATGGCCTGACAGAATCAAGGGCCTCCCTAAACGTTCTACACAATTATAACCGATCTGTATCAAACACATAATCTTAAAAAGAGATTGCATCGTCATTTCAACCAGTCTGGAGAGTTAAGTATTTCCAAGCGAAATGAAGGACTTTAGAAGTCATAGGAAGTCCATACCGAGAGCCAAGATGGGATCAAAAATAAACCAAGATACCGAAGGCCACTAGTCCAGGACTGTTCACGATGACGGATTTACAAACCAATTCACGTATGACACAGGCTCCACAGGGGATTGAACCCCGGTCATTGGTGAAAGTGAAAGTGGTGATCCACAACACCAAGCCCACCCGCGCTGCTTCCAAGGTGAACATTTTCACTGATAGTTATCCGATACTACCATACTCAAATTCCAATACTGTACCAAGACAAGATGCCGCAAGCTGTACCAAGCCAGAGCATCATAATGCTTGAAAGCATGATGAAACAGGCACGTGGTTGGACCACTACTCTTCCTGATATACCTGAAGACCTGCCCTGAGGGATAACATCATCTATTCGCCTCTTCGGCATATGCTTGCGTGGTTCAGGGATCTTGCATGTAAGGAAGACCTCACCAAACTACAGGAAGACTAAAGTTTTGGATTAAATGGCAGCATTCTGGCAATGTCACTTAATACAGACATGTTTCCTCTCCTGCGCTCACACTAAGAAAATCCATGTGAAGGTTGACTACACTCTTGGTGGATCAGTGTTTCAGCAGACTAACTCCATATTTACCTCGGGGTGGAAATCACCAACATCTGAAGTGGCATGAACAGTGAACAAAATTCCTGCCCAAGCCAACGTCTGGGGTTTTATTTCGCAGAAATCTCTCCTTGTCCCGCAAAATCTTAAAGGGCAAGCCTATACCACACTATTCAGACCCACTCTGGAATATTCTTCCACTGTTTGGGATTCCAATTCATCCACCGGACCAAACAGATCGAAACTGTGCAAAGACAGGGCGGCTAGGTTTTCGTGATGAAGCCTAGATATGCATATCATCCCTAACATGATGAGATCTGGGATGGGATACACTGCAACTACTCCGTAGGAAAATTGCAAGGGTAACAATGATCCACAAAATAGTCAATAAAACAAGGAGGCTGCCATACCGGACAAAAGTTTCTTCTGCCGCCGGTCAAAGCTCAAACTAGAAAACAACCCCAAAAGCCTTCCAACGACAAGCTGGCAATAAGGACTGCGGGTGAAACCAACTCTTTTTTTTTTCCCATCTACCATACCACATTGGAACGCTCTACCAAACAATTAATTAACATCGAAGACACTAAGATATTTAAGCAAGAAATCACAAAATATTTTCCACATGCCCTCATAGCAGTAAATATTCTGCCTGCGCACAACATATCCTTCTCGCGTGGCTTCGTAGGAAGTGTTGAGAAGTATTGAAGCAGAAGCAGAAATGGCAACAGTACGATTCATAAACCTTTCCGGGCAGCACAAACAGGTGTTAACCATCATGCCTCTTCCCACCTTTGCACAGTCCGCATGGTTTCATGAACAACAATACAGACATTAGATCTACTCCCTCAAATGCAAATTATGTCACAGCCAGTTCTTGATATTGGGTGGTTTTGGTGTGTATTCCCATTGGTTTTAATGCTAATTTATTTTGTTGTTGTTTTTTGGTTTCAATATATGGCCTAAATATCAGAAAATTTGGTTCAATTTTTTTGGACTGCTGCCCACCTCTTCACGGGAGAAATATGTTAGTACAGGGAAATTTAAAATCAGTCAAATATGTTTAATGTACACTAACGCGTTCGACTCCTTATAAGTATTAGAAAAAGTATAATTTTGCCTAGGATCACAACCTTTAAAGTTGGAAAAGTCCCCCATAATGATTCAAGGTCACCCATGGGTCTTGCTAGGTTGTATTTGTGGGTGCGTATATTCAATTTTTACTTTTATTTGAGCGCAGAAAAACTATCATTTTGGTGAAGGGACAGGTTTCTTCTTGCGTGCAGGAAATTTATATCGTATTATCCGCACCGACTTTCCAATTACCAAACATGAAATCAGGCATATATTAACCTTATAAGTGTGTATCGCATTTTATCAATGAGTTTTCGCTAAATAATAACACGGTTTTAACAAGCATTTATTTTTCACCCTTTCAATCACAACTTTGTACTTCAGTTAAAGCATTTTTTTCAAAACTTTTTTCGGCAACTACTTTCATACCTTGTATCGTCAGCATTATATATATTCATAGCACCATTCAAATCAGTCTATAGATATATAAGATTTATGGATGTGCAGAGACAGTTCCTCAGTTCTGACCACGTTCTCATTTTTTGTGTCGCCTGAACGAATGTTCATGGAGGCATATACTAGTCCCAAATTGTTGTGTCGCCTGAACGAATGTTCAATGGAGGCACATACTAGTCCAAATTTTGTTTGTCCCGTTCTGTAGGTCCTCCTCATTATGACTTCGGTTAACCTTTTTAAAAATGCTCTGCAGGCTAAACGCTATCCCTCCCCCGATTTACTTCAAACTTGATAGGATGATAGAGTGAGATGCGCATATTATGTGTTATCTTTTTGCTGCTTATTTGCTTATTCATGAATATTAATTAGCTTATTTCATATTTTTCTTCCTGACATTTTGGTTCATAGTATCCCTAAAGTAAGTTTCAATCATCTGGAAAAAATTTTAAAGAGCGGAGTTTCAACTATTGGTAGTTGGGTGTCAACTTGCTAAAAAAAAAAAGTGGAGTTAATCAGTAGGGGGTGGGAAATGTGGTTTATTTTCGAGAGTCAAAGGTCAAAACCTTTGTTATTTTTCAACTTTTTGGACTGTTAAAATCACCATTTTCAATATAGATGCATTTAATAGGAAAAGAAAGCGCCCTTGCAGCTCAATTTTAAGCAAAACTTTGCATTTTCCCAAGAAATTGAAAGCCTTGGTGAGATGAAGTTGCATCGCATGGTTCCTAATCCTCTAAACATGGGTAATTGCCAACCAAATTTGATTTATGTTAATATCAAATTTTTGACAATTTGTGGCATTTGGATTTTTCATGGCATTTTTATGAAATTTATAAATCATTACATAAAATCATTTTATAATCATTTCAATACCAATATTGTAGATGCATGTACGGATTTTTTTGTCTACCCAAAATTTTCTTCTTCTTATTTTTTTTCTTTGCATGTATCACACGACTTAATTCTAATTTGTGCTGACTACACAGGTAAGTCTCTGCACTCTACAGTTAATTAAGCTAGTACCGGGTGAGTAAAAAAACTTGACCCTGATTGTGTCGCCATTTTGAATTTTTAAATAAAATATGTCTAACATATGTGGTATTGTCAGAAAGAGCTATTTCAATTCTATAATTTGCTGCAAAGATAATTCCATCGGGTAAGTATATAGCTGAACTACAGTCTTTTGAATCAGGTAGTCAGCTTTTAACCCCTATCACAGATTGCCATTGTGTGAATGACGCGGGACGGCGACCAGCTAAGCAAATGACTCCAAATGATAAGGGTAACGTCTATGTTTATCGTGAAATAAAGTGTATCTTAAGGTATAAAGACCAGTGGTAACTGGAAAGTTCTATGTGAAAAACCCCCTTTTTTTTTTCAAGATGTGGCATCTTTTGGGTCTGTTCCTTCATATTTTATAATTCATAACACCCAAAAAATCCATCTAACCTCCGAAACTGATTTATCCAAGTTAATTTTTTCTCAAATGATTTTCTGAGTAATGACCGACGTAAGACACGTTAAGACCAGGGCCTCGATGGTACATTGCGACGAATTCCCGGGTCAAATACCCGTCACATTTATTCTGCGGAGTCAATAACCTAGCCCAATTTCTTTTGGACAACCCCGATGTTATGATTTGCACACTGTTCATTTGAATGCCAAAAAGATAATGAACTAAGCTTTTAATTGATACCCACTGTTAGATATATATGTTTACTTACAATTCAAAATGGCGACACAATCAGGGTCAAGACTTTTTTTTTACTCTCTGTACCATATTTTATGGGTTATTTTCGTTCTCGATTGGTGCAATTTGTAAACACAAAATGTTTATTAATCCTTTTAATATTGACTACCCAAATTAACCAATTAATACAAGGTTTGCGATGAGTACTGTTGAATTTAGGTACTTTTTTGTCACTATAAACATTCATGAGACAAAACAGTGCAAAAAATTGTATTTGAAGAAATAAATTGGGGGAGAACACTATACCTCCTCTTGCTACCCATACTCCTGTGTTGGCTATGGCAATTGATGTAAATTTCCTGGTGCCCCAGTGCACCAACGCATTGACCACATGCAGGCTTGACCCACAATCCTTATGCTTTTTAGGCGAATGCTGATCGCACTCTGCCAAATATTAGGTAGGTTCCGTGACCATTTTCGGTTAGTAAAGGTTTGATGATTGATTTGGTTTCCATGGACGTATTTTTAAAACCGCGAGCTCAACGATGCAATGTAAAACCCTTGCTTATGATACCGCAGGTATCTACAAGCTGTGCTCAAAAACTTGTATAAGTGAAAAAGTGCCCTCTTTGCAATTACAAAAATAATAGTTGGTGACATGTAACTTAAATCACCTCAAAGGCACAGTCCTTATTAGCTTTCCAAATGCGTTGTTTTCTGTTCCAATTGGTCGGTTGTAATCTCGAGATTTTTAGTAAACAACCGGACGAGTCACAGGCGTTGAAGTCCACCTTTTGTGAACACTCCATGACTCCATGACTGATAATCTTCTCCACAGGTAATTTAGACTGTGATATGGTCATTTTCATTGATTTTCCATATTAACCCATAAATCAGGTGAAAATCAAGTTTTTTGAAAAATGGAACACAAACAGAATTTGACTTTTGTAAATGGTAAACAATTGGTGTCTACCCCGGTGGTGTGACTTCCTATTCAAAGTCGTAACGCATGATCCTTCCCCAAGTCAAAAAAGAATAACGGTCCCTTTCCGCGTAGTTTCAAGTACATTCTCAGCATTTTGACCACCCACTCCCTTTTTTACATGAAAACGGTACAAATTAACCTTTAAAAACAACGTTTTTTTTGCATTTCAATACCCTTTTACAAAATCAACCCGCACCCCTTTTTTTGACATTTCAAAGAACACACACAAAAACATATTTTCTTTTCAAAGATGACTCTGTTATCCTTTTTACCTGTTTGTACTACCATCTTAAGCCTAATATATGAAGTAAACAATAACAGAAAAAGTACAACTGATTCAAATAAACGAAGTACAAGATGAATTGTCCCATTTCAAAATATCATTCGAATAAAAAATAGCTGTGTGAACAATTCCAGAATTTAAGTTCAACTTAAAAAAATGGCTTTGGCCGCTTGCATTGCGCACAACCGTGCCCACGCTAACAACATTTTATTCTTATTAGCATGACATTTCTTATACCGCAAAATTAATCAGAAAAAGTCAAGGCACTTTTCATATAAAACATTTTACTCCGGAGACAGCGCAATGCGACACTTAATTTCATCGCTTCGCGGCATTTTCGAGACCAACGTGCCTTGACTTTATGGTCAGCCCCATGATGAATTCAAGAGTAACCCCCTGCTTTGTCATGGTTCCACATACCGGCTGCATTAATGATTCGCTTTATATAAAGACCCATGGATCAGCGGTCCTCTACGGGGGCCAGAGTGGCGTAACAAAGACCTTGGAAGCCCCTGCTTACACTATGACATAATTTAACAAACCTGGATTCGACTGAACTTTTAGCGGACTTGTCCCAGGGACTGAGTTGTCGAATATTTTGGGGCAAAAACTATAACAAACTGTACTAACTGGATTAAATTACGCGAGAAATTGGTAAATTTCAGGAATTTCACATGTTCGTATTCACAAAAATATACCCTTTTCAAAAATTTGAAGTACACCTCGTCGACAAAAGGGACCCTTTTTTTTACAACCAAATCCGCGTCCATTTTATGTTCCCGAAACATACTTTCAAAAATACATCCGTTTTTACACGAAAAGGGAACTTCATTGCGTACACATGGGTCCATCATTTTAGTGACACCACCGGGTTCTCTACTCTTTTGCCAGGACTACCAAGTTGGGTACAAAAAACATTCACACAGTTTATTACAACTTCTTCTCCAAGATTCCAAGTGAAAAATCGAATCGTTTAGTTAAATTATGTTTCTTATTTGATATGACGATAAAATATAGTGTGAAAAGACAATTGAATCTCTATTAATCGGCTATATAGTCAACTTGTCGATTTGGTTACAAACAATCATTGCACTTCCACTTATAAGATAATAATTTAAATAGTCTAAGGGGCCCCCCCCCCCCCCTGATCATGTTCTTGTGAGTAAATATATTATATAGAGAGTAAATCAATATTTGTTATATAAAAAAAGAAAAATTAAAAAAAAAAACAAATTATGTTTCTCATTAGAACAAATGTTTTGTTGAGGAAAGTAGGCCTACATACTTTTTCTGACTTGTTCAGCTAATAACTCCCACCAACTAAGAGTCCTAAGAAGATGGAAAATGACTTTAAATATATCACGTTTCACACCGAGAGACAAGTCGAGTTGTAATTCAGTCATGTATTTTTGAATTACGACTGAGGTTAGCCTAATTTAATTCGAGTAGTATGTGTTTACACTAAAGCGGATTCCGAATTCGCTTTCCTTTCAGAAAATTGATTACGTCTGTTGACGCCCTCATATATCAGGAAGTTTGACTAACGGTTCAACGAAGATTTCGGTCACGATCTCATGTGGCGTCCTGAGAGCGTGATGGGATTTTCTGTTGAATTAGGGCCTAAATAATTACCAACACTAAAACCGTAAACTAGACGAAACGACGACAACAACGCCGAAGAGTCCTGAATTCTTTGGATGACCTGACCCGCGTTACCTTCAGGCACGTCGTTGTTTACAAGCCCTGTTTACAATATATTGCTTTGCTTTGTGATAGTCAAAATGCACAGAGACGGGTCACTTGTTATGGCTAGTAGATATGAATCGATGAAATTCATGATGAACTTATTCGAATTCACATCAACAGTAGTTTGCTAAAAAGCAACTTACGAATTTTTGACCTTTTGAAGTCGTATTCGATTATAATGACTGCACGTGTTTACACTTCTGGAAAAAGTTGAATCGATGACGACTTAACCGAATTCACTTCGACTTTTGGCCCAGTGTAAACGGGGCGCTATATATAACTAAACCACTGCTATTTGAAATTCTAAAAGTTAAACCAAGTAGGTCAATTCCCAGTGTCAAGTGACTATACTGAAAGTTTACTCTGGGATGAAGATTCAGGCAACCCCTAATGTAATTGGAGAGTGCTATTGAAGTTATAACATAACTACCATTGGTCTGCAAGATAACATATTAAATTTACTGCCAATTTCCAGCTATTGAATTGGCCTCTCTCAAGAGCAATGTAACTTAAATTTTAATTAGCAAGTATGTATCAACATCAATTCATTTTTGCCTTGTCATGTTTTCCGTCTTCAACCGATTAACATTTTTGCAGCTCTTTAATTTTCACATAGATTGTTGGGGGAAAATTGATTGTAAAGTAAATGGCTAAAGCGTGAGTTTCTGATTATGAGACATGATTAAATTATAAACTCTTTTTTAAGTTACCATTATGGTTATGAGAAAAGCTACTTGAAATTTTAAAATAGATATGTTTAAACATAAGCCCCCCCCCGTTTCACTGGCCAAAAGTCTAAGTGAATTCGATTGAGTCGTCATCGATTTCACGTTTTCCTGAATTTAAACACGCACGAGTCGTAAGCATACGACGTTCAAAAGTCGAATTCCGTACTTTCTCTTTTAGCAACTTACTTTTTGAATGATTCAAATAAGTCGTCATTGAATTCGAAATTTTTTGCAGTATAAATAACGAAACACGTAATCGATGTCAGTCTGCTGGTCGTAACAAGTGACCCGCCTCTGCGCATTCCGCTTATCACCAAGCAATGCAAGGTGTGCTTTTAAAACAACTGCTGCAATGGAAGGTAGCGCGGTCCATTAGAAAGAATTCTGACTTCGGCGTTGTTGTCTTCGTTTTCTCTCTACTTTTGCCGTTAGTTTTGATCCAAGCTAACCAGGGCCGCCGAGAGCAACCCTTTAGCATCTGGCCGCCATGTTGAAGATCGCGCGAAATCTTCGTTGAACCGGAAGTCAAACTTCTCGATAAATGAGAGTGCCAACAGACGTAATTATTTTCTGAAAGCGAATTCGGAAATCGGCTTTCAGTATAAACACCTACTACTCGAATTAATTTATGCTAATCCTTAGTCATAATTAAAAAATAATATCGAATTCAATTCGACTTTTCTCTAGTGTAAACGTGCTATTTGTTTGTTCAAATATTCCCTCTTCCAGAGGTAGAGTGAGTGTGACCATGGACCTGTTAGTAAGGTCAAATGCCTAAAGTGCTAAAACATGGTAGTAAATCTTTCAATGCTAATTAGTGAAATGGTTAACTTGAAAGACATATACCAGATGATCAAGAAAGCCCTTTACTTTGAGCATAGAGTTGCACACTGTAAATACTTTGCCTCAATGGTATGCCTTCGCCATCCACCATAGAAAATGCACACAAGGCCGATGACTTTCAAGCTAAAATTTCTGGACTTTGTAAAAAACGGCTCCAAACGGACAAATTACACCCCGATTTTGGGAGATCGCTCTATACGTCCCTGACTCGGGCTCTCCCCTACCCACTTCCAAAATTTCGTCACCATACGATAAGAAATGTAGCCCCTGATATACAAAACACACACAAAATTGGGACTACATTCTTCGTGCGTCATAGCTATAACCCTGGTGCTAGCACAAGGTTTAATAATCCAAATTTGTTTTCAAAACAGTGTCGCCGTTGATATCTTTTGTTTTATTCTGGTTTTATCATAAATAAATCAGACTTTGAAACAGCTCAGCTGCTATCCATGCACCCCTCCCTATCCCCACCAATCAATGTTGGGTTCTTGTTGGGTGGCAAGACCAAATTTTCAGGATTCATATTAACTGGGGGAGGGGGTATTTTGAAGTAGGCCAATAAAAGTGTTCTAACACTTTTGACTGAGATTGTAGTGTTGCATGTTAAAGCTATTTGAGCTGGGGATGGGGAAGTGTAAGTGAATAATGCAGACAGCAGGGATAGAATTTCGTCGCTGTATGCGAGAATCAGTCTTGATTCCCAAAAAACAAATTTTGCGGGAAACATCTAATTCGCTACTGTGTTAAGTTTTAAAGTTTACGAGAATCAGCATTGATTCACGCATATTAGTTTACGAGAATCTTTGCGAGAACCGATTCTTGGAGAAATTCTAGCCCTGAGACAGTGAGCTCGACAGCTAAGATAAGTCATTGTCTTATCTTATGTAGACAATCAGGTGACTAGTGTTTATTATAACAAAAATTTTGTCTTGTGTGGCATTTTAGCTGCTTATGTACGTGGTGTCTTTGTTTTAACCCTACAATACCAACTACTTTAAAATAATACAACAGCAGCAAAAAGAGAAGGAATAAAGTGATTGAGTGCCAAAAATGGCTTTTAACACAAGAACATGCACTCCGTGTGCATGTTTCTCACGCTATGCACACTGTTTGACTAGTCTATAACCTTTGTGGTTTTAATATCAGTGAGTACGAGTCAAAAATATTCATGTAATAGACACATTTGTTGATTAAAGTTATGGAAAACTTAAAAGTTGGCCTACAAATTACCTGGATGTCTTTATCCTCATATCAATGTCCCTATCTGTTTTGGGGTATGTTATTTTTATGTGTAAAATATATCTCTGTTCTTCCAATGGCCTAGACTATCATTTGAGAGCAAATTGAAGAAATTTCATATTTTGTGAAAATGTGCCAGTGCCGCTTTAAGGCAGTTTTCAGCTCCGGTGACCCCCATTTTAGAACCATTTCAGTTCCAGAGACCCTACTTTCCATGTCCAAAGCCATACTCTACCAAATTTTCTTTGAAACACCTCAAAAAGTAGCTGATAATTGAGGTAAATCACAGCTATTTTCCTAACTTTTCAGATATGTATGCTCCAGAGACCACATTATTTGGCCTCACATCAGCTCCAGAGCTTAAATCCGGGCTACACATATTACCTACCTAAAATGAATGCGAGTACTCTCCCCCCTCCCAGACATAAATAACACAAAATCATAGCATGATTCATGACTCATTTCCCTTGAATATAACTATGTCACATATGGAATGTTTTATTTATTTTAGAGGGGTCCTAATCTTTCCGATTAAAATGTGTAATTTCAAGTATCAAATGTAATTTTGGGGGCATGCAGTTTTAAATGGAAATTAAGTTTTGTGGCAAGACACTCCAAAAAGTAAATCAAAGATATACAATTTTTAACCTAAAATACCCATTTTTTTTAGTACAAACGTTGCATATATTTTGATGGACACAATATGTTCATCAAATGTAACAACACAATGATTTTTGACCTACTTTTTGTGAGAGAATTTGATTTTTTTGATAGGCATATTATATATTTCATGTTTACCTTGTATGTAGCGGTGTACGCGATTGGTCAATGAGTCACGTGACCATGTATAAACAAGCGTTTAAATACATGGCTGCAGTGACGAACGCCGAAAGTAGTCAACATTCATGCAATTTCTGGCCGAATATGATATTTAAAGGGGGATGGCCCGATTTAAGGATATGAAGTTTTCATCTTGATAGATTGGCCTTCACCCAAAAACCCCATCTGTAAAGTTTCGTGCCGATATTTCAATCCGTTTTCATGTGAGAGCTAAAAACGTGATTTTGTAAGCCATAGAGTACTGTGTAAAATTAATATTGGTCGACCAAAATGGGTACATTTTCGCTCATAATTTTCAAACCAAACATCCTTTGGCCCTAAGATTTATGAGTTAAATTGTTAAAAACATCTGACAAAGCTTTAAGTGGCCATGCAAAATTGGGATGTACTGAAAAGATATAATGCTTATAAACTCCAAAGTACAAAGTATTAAAAATTAATCGATGCGCTGCATGTGCAGCATTATACTACCAAATGCGCTTACAATTAAGTACACTCTTAGGCACAGTCTAAATTATTTCCAATTTAAGACACGTCAGTGCATGATGTGTGAACAAAACAAATCTCTTACACTGTTACACAAAATACTGGTCTGTGGTCGCATAAGTCGTCAAGTCAACACATGATATTATAGTAATACATGAATAAGTTTATACCACAGCCTGGTCCAGGGCCGGCATTCCTTAAGGGGGGAATCTAGTTCAAAGTGAGGTGTCTATTAACAATATGCTCTAGCACATGTAGTTCATGATCAATATAGGAAATTTAGTCATATATGAAAATATTCAGAAATAAGCCTGTCAAAAATGAATAAATTTACAGAGTTCAAGTTCATTAAATTGCCATTACACAAGGTCAAAGGTCAACAAACTTTAATTTGGCTTCAGTGAAATATACAAAAGTTGCTCCTCATTTTTCACTAACTTGCAATACTCGGGTAATAAATGACTTAAAATATGTGTTAGTAGGTCAAGTAGGAGCAACCTAATGAAGAGATTATTTGTAATTTGATTTTCGGGTTGCCATGGCAACCAGATCCATGGTTTTTTAATTTTCATTGCTGTGAGACCTTTGACCCCCCCATAAAATAAAACTAAACAGAAATTCCACAAAATGGCCCATTAGGTTGTAATATATCATGAATTACTATTGGTCCAAATTTGAAGTGAAAAGCTCTATTAGAACCTGATTTTTTTCCCGAAGCAACTTTTTACAAGCGAAAAAGTTATGGCCCGTTAATGATCTAGAAACACTTAATTAATTTTAATTATGCTAATTAATAACATTTTTGTTCTTTAAACTTCAAATTTAGTAAATTGCATGAATTATAGTAAAATATGAATACAAAATTTCTATAAATAATCACTGCATGATATTGTAGGCTAGAAATTTATTTTGTCATCGTCTTAAATATTGCAGGGTGAAAAACAAAATACATGTAATAAATATAGCTGCTTGAAAAACAATAAAAAACATAAGAAATTATGTTTGTTCGCGAGACGCAATTTACTTTAATTGATCATAAAATGGGAACGGAATGTCCGATTTTCACCAAATAAAAAGGGAAATAAAGCTAAAAATTGTAGCAATGTAACAAAATGACCACTGCAAATTTTACATCACAAGTCTCAGACTGTCTTTGAAAAAAAAAAAAAAAAAAAAACTTTTTCACGACAGACATCAACAGACATCATCAACAACAGACAACAACAACAGTGGACAAAGTGATCCCTATGTGTCTTCCTGCCTTAAGGCAGGCGACACAAAAACTAAACAGAAATTCCACAAAATGGCCCATTAGGTTGTAATATATCATGAATTACTATTGGTCCAAATTTGAAGTGAAAAGCTCTATTAGAACCTGATTTTTTTCCCGGAGCAACTTTTTACAAGCGAAAAAGTTATGGCCCGTTAATGATCTAGAAACAATTAATTTTAATTATGCTAATTAATAACATTTTTGTTCTTTAAACTTCAAATTTAGTAAATTGCATGAATTATAGTAAAATATGAATACAAAATTTCTATAAATAATCACTGCATGTGACTATTGTAGGCTAGAAATTAATTTATTTTGTCATCGTCTTAAATATTGCAGGGTGAAAAACAAAATACATGTAATAAATATAGCTGCTTGAAAAACAATAAAAAACATAAGAAATTATGTTTGTTCGCGAGACGCAATTTACTTTAATTGATCATAAAATGGGAACGGAATGTCCGATTTTCACCAAATAAAAAGGGAAATAAAGCTAAAAATTGTAGCAATGTAACAAAATGACCACTGCAAATTTTACATCACAAGTCTCAGACTGTCTTTGAACTAGATTCCCCCCTTAAGACTTGTATCCCACGTGGGAGGTTTATTACTTTGTAATTCTTAGTTCTAGGTGTAAAGAGTATGTACATGCTCATGCATACCTTTTTTGCTTCCCAAGCCCAAGGGAGAATATGTTGCAATACCAGTATGAAGACAATAGTGTCACGATATTGGCAATGTCTGTTTGGTCACCGCACAAAAACGGAGGAAAAAAGAATGCTAAATCCAGCTTGTCTCCTTAATACTGCCCTCCTCCATGTGCTAAATTAAATTTCAGAGGGGTAGGACATGCTATTTTTAACAGCAACAGTAAATTCGAATTGCCATTAAAGGTGCAATGAGTGATTTCATATCAGGTATCCCTAAAAACAACCTCATCTGAAAGGATTAAGCTGAAAAATGTTTCTTGGTACAAAAATTGTGAAATTTCTAATTTCGTATAGGAGCAAATTATACGAAATTCAGCCTGTTTTATATTGAATATATGCAAATCAGAATGTCCTTTTTCTCTCTTTTAAGACATTTCTGTAGCCAAATACAAGATAAGGAATATCTATTGAGTGTCTATAGTCTTATTGATTGCAACATCAACAACACACATAGAAAACACATGTCCACAGAAAAACACAACTACAAGAGTTATACTGATAAATTCATAATTACTAGCGGGAGGCCCGCGCTTCGCGCGGGCTCCCGCTAGCTGAGTGAACGGGAGCGATCACTGAAATGAAAGCGATAACTGAAACGGAAGCGAGCACTGAAACAGAAACGATCACTGAAGGAATAATGTCCCGTCTTTCCTGTAGTTCGCATTTTTAACTTCGTAAATTTTGCACTCACAACCCAAATTCTTACAGGTTTTCTTTTCTTTTTTTTCCCTTTAAATTTTTTTTCCTACCCTGTGCTGGGACCCTGTGTTCCAGCACTTCGCATTTCTATTTTTTTTTTCATAACTCCAGTAGGCCTATAGTTCTTTCATATCCTCCGTGTTGTCGTTCCAGCTGTATCAAAAATAAAAGGGATCAGAAATTAAATTAAGGTATCAATCTCGCGTAGTTCCCATCAGTTACCGCATTCTTCATCTTCTCCTTAAAGCTTCACGGGCAATAGCATCAGGATTGCACCAGTATGAAAGCAGATATAGTCCGGCGGGAGCCACAGTCCGGGACTCCATAGACGATAACGGAATAAAGCGTGAAACTAATATGTTGCGTGAAGAGTCAGCTGAATCGATTGCCCTATTGTTCACCATTGTTCCCGGACTATGAGTACGCCGGACTATAATTAATTCTACACCGGCATGCGGCAAATTTCCGTATTCTTAACAGAGGCATGCTTTGTTCACTAGATATCCTCGAGAAAAGCTTATTCACGAAATTTGAGTTGATCCCGATCTTGCGGTTTAGTGTTATGAGCAATATTGCTTGTTTCCCACGGGCGCATAGGCCACTGTGCTGTAATTTCTGTCAGTTTACGGACAGAAAATACGAAATTGTGAATTTCTTACAGATACTACCTAATTTGCACGTAAGATTAGGTACACATGGATTACTAAGGCTAACGGTTCATATGATATAAAAATCTGAACATTTTTTAGCTTAGTCGGGGGGACGAGGCTGTGGATCACGAAATGCCCCTTTAATAACACACTATACTTATGCAAGTTACAATTATCTATCACAAACATGAAAAATACACTTTTCAGTTATAATTATCTAAACACTTTCAAATACATTAAGTCTAATCTTATAAAGGGGTCCCTTTTTAATCGCCTTTTACGGCATGCAGGTATACAGTTGGACTATTATCAACCCCGAACCCGCATGGATTTTTAGTCGCCTTTTATGACATGCAGGGATACAGCGGGACTATTCTAAACCCCGAACCCACAGAGGGCTTCTGTTTCTTGTGTATTAATATATTCCAAGCGGGTGAGTGTTTTTTTTTGGGGGGGACGTAATTGGCCTTTTGATCGACTCCTCAATATCACTGTTTTGTTTTTATGATGTGGAATGATCAGAAATAAAGTTATTGATCTATTGATCCAGCAGCAAGTTTTATTGACCTACGAAGTGCATTTTAAGCCAAAAACTTAATAAAGATTATTTATTGATCTTCAGTAACGAAAATATTCTATTTCAAAATTGTCCCATCAGTCACCATTTGCCCATATAATCAGTTTAATAAGACCACTGTGATTGAAGGCAATACAGGGGTAAAAGAATTTATTTTCCACTGATTGGATGCAAAGAAATTAATATTCTTCAAGTCGATATTAACTTTGTGTAATACATGCAATTTTGACAAGCCCAGTTTTGGAATACCCAGCGTTTTATCATTTGAGTACTATGTTTACTAACTGTTTAAATGTACCAATGATTAATTTTGAGAACAATTTTCTATAAATCTCATTTGAGAACAGATATAGCATTTTACAAGAATCCACCTTTTTAAAAAAAACTGATGGTACTTTTTGTGTCGCCTGAACAAATATTGAGGCACGTACTAGTCCATATTTCTGTGTGTCCGTCCGTCCGTCCGTATGTCCGTCCGTATGACTCGGTTAACCTTTTTTTAAAATGCTTTGCAGGCTAAACGCTATCCCCGATTTACTTCAAACTTGATAGGATGATAGAGTGAGGTGCCACAATATTATGTGTAGCTTTTGGCCGTATTATTTGCATATTCATGAATATTAATTAGCTTATTTGCATATTTTTCAGACATTTCGGTTAACTTTTTTTGAAATGCTCTGCTGGCTAAACGCTAATCCCGATTTACTTCACACTTGGTAGGGTGATAAAGTGAGGTGCCAAAATATTATGTGTAGCTTTTGGCCGTATTATTTGCATATTCATGAATATTAATTAGCTTATTTTGGTCGGCTTGTGTGCAAGTTATCTGGAGTTCCGTAAGGCGTATAATGATGTAACTTGGTGGAAGGAAGCGGGTTAAAGAGTTCTCGCCCTGATTAGATGTTGGGCATATTTCGGGCGAATTACATATGCAAATGAGCTAATTGATATGCACAAATCAGCGTAATCGCTATATTTTTGAAACGGTACATCGGATATGCAAAATTCCATCACTGCACGAAAACGCATTATGGTCACCCATCTTCTTTGCCATTTGAAAGTTCCTGATACATGCGACTTAGGTATGCAAATGAGCTAATTAAATATGCATAATTGCTGTATCGCTAAAATGGTACATCGGATATGCAAATTCCTTTGCTACATGAAAAACTACTATACCATTGTGTGTGAATCATATGGAGGGGGAAGGGGTGGGGTGTTGGGGAGGGGCAGGCTGAGGTGTAAGTGGCGAGGTGGGGTGCGTCGGGGAAGGGTGGGTGCTTCGTGAGGGGTCGGGTGGTGTGCATCTGGGTGGGGTTGGGGTGGTGGCGTCGGGGTAGGGTGCGTCGGGGAAGGGTGGCCCACTGTGGGGTGCGTTCATGTGACCTTGGGTGACCCTGGTGACTTCATGTGACCTTGATGACTTCTTGTGAACTTGGTGACTTCGTGTGACCTTTGTGACCCCATGCGACCTTGGTGACCTCACATGACCTTGCTGACCTCACGTCCCCTTTGGCCCATTCACAAATCGGTGTGCCGGCGAGCGGTCGAGTGGGATGCAACGGGGAGGGGGTGGGTGTGTCAGGGAGGGGGCAGGGTGGGGTGCATCGGGGGAAGGGGTGGGGTGACCTTGGTGACCTCGTGTTACCTTGGTGACCCATGTTACCTTTGTGACCCATGTGACCCTATGCGACCTTTGTGGACCCCATGTGACCTCAGTGACCCCATGTGACCCTATGCGACCTTTGTGACCCATGTGACCTCAGTGACCCTTTGTGACCTTGGTGACCTCATGTCACCTTGGTGACCTCATTTCCCCTTTGACCCCATTCACAAACGACGATGGCAGAAGACACTAGCGGTCCAACAGCCACGATGTATTTTTCATACATTTCGGTTACACTTTTTTAAAATGCTCTGCTGGCTAAACACTATGCCCGATTTACTTCAAACTCTGTAATTTTGTATAACACTGTTCTCCAGTGCATTTGTTCTCTTTCTAATCATCATTTCCAAACTTCATCATAAAGCAAGTGATCGCGCAACCAGGCGACACTTGTAGTTCGAGAACCGCCTTGTTTCTCCTGTCAATCACGCTCTTTTCAAATTCTGACCATACAGTAAAGAAAACTTCAATCTGTTTGTCTTTAAATTCAAATGTTCTTTTGATCTGACATAAAATTTTTGATTTGGCCATGCAGTTTTTTTTTTTTTTCTGCAGGCTTTTTAAAGTGGCACTGGCACATTTTCACAAAATATGAAATGTCTTCAATTTGCTCGCAAATGATAGCTCGCCATTGGAAGAATAGAGATATATTTTACACATACCAAAAAACAGAGGGGGATTAATAAGAAGCTAAAGACATCCAGGTGATCATGTGTAGGCAAATTTTAAGTTTGCTGTAACAAATGTGTCTATTAATATCATAGACTTGTACTCATTGGTATTAAAACCACAAAGGTCACACACTGGTCAAAAATGGTGCATGCATGCAGATTCAACTCTGGCATGTGTTTTCTTGTGTTAAACGTCATTTCCGTCATCTGTGTCTGCTGAATAAATGTCGCCAGAGTCATTTAATAATAATATTGTTCCATGTACCCATAAAGGTGCTGATTTGGTCTTAATCATTTCAAGTGAGAGCTATAATGTATAAAGCTTTACAACCATGCAAACATTTTTGGGTGCACTGTTTTTCAAATGTGCCACATTTCTCTTTAAAAATAAAGGATTAATGCTTGAAATTGTCCCATGCTGAAAGTTTCTTTTCTGAAAATACATTCTTGTGTTGTATTAGTATATTTCCAGTTTCAAAAGTAGTTCAGCAATATTTTTGAGGTACAGAAATTGTCAACAATCTAGTGTTGCACTCCTAACAGTGCCAGTTATTTCCATAAGTTTACTCATACTTTTTCCAAATTAAAAACCTAACATCTAATTGTGCAATTCAAGAATTTTGTAAAGTTAATGAGCCGACATTAACGGCCCATTAAAGAGACATGAGGACATTTCCAGAAAAAAAGTGCCCTCAATTTTTTTTTTCAACCCAGGTTTTCTGCATATTTGGAATGCTTACCAGTGTATTAGATCACACCTGAAGTGAAAAAACCGAATAAACCATCTTTATGTAATAAGATGATGCTTTAGTATTTCTGTCTTGCATGACAGAAATTCAAAACATGGTTTTCCTATAGGGACAATTAGGATAGCAGGCCCGGTTCAAAACAGGGTTTGTGGTTTTCTCTCGTGCTCGTTTGTCCAATAAACCTTCGAAATGTTCTTGGTAGGTGGTCTACAACCGATCGAGTGCAATTTGAGATAAATTTGTATCCTCAAAAGAATCTCCTGTCACTTTAATGATTACTATACCATTTTCATCTGCCCATTGTTGAATCTTGTTTATAGGCAATTTTACATTTGTCTTTCTATAGTGGCCATATTTAAAGAAGAACAGAAAATGGAGAAGTCATCTACAAAAAATGATCTCGGCATTCCTGTATTGACCACTTTGGCAATGCTATTTATTTTCAAAAGAAACAGTTTAACAGAGAGGATGCTACCCTGTGAAACACTCATCTCTTGTTATGTAATTCTGATAAGACTATTCCCAGACGTACCCTAAAAACATGATCTGTCAAAATCGGATAAACAAAGGCATTTTACCTCTTAGTCTTAATTAGTGATCACTGCTCACCTCAGGAAACTATGCCAGCAAGCTAGGGCGAAGCCTGAAGACTCCGAAGTGAGCGTGGTTCTAATTAAAAAAACTTTGAGTGTAAATTTACTCACTATTCCGTATCCCTATAGTTGCATTTTAGTCGTATATTTTATTACACAGCACAAGGCTATTAGTAAGCAAATTATGTCTCTATCTGCTTGTCTGGTGAAAGAAAGCTTTCTCATGTACAAACGTATGGCACTAGAAATTCCCTCCGACTGAGCCGGTATGTGTCAAAGCCTCTCGCAAGGTCAGGAAGTTAGATGTTTTGCTGGTTCCCTGGGACTTTGGTCGCCACTTCACAACTGACATAGTCTGAGCCATGAAGCGAAGCCCAAGGTGCAGGGAACCAGCGTAGTTAGATGCAGCATTAGACATTAGTGTTTGACCTAAAAGTCTCCGTACGTAAATTGGCAGGACGCTTCAGCGTAGAAGGATGTGCTCGATGTACGTATGTGGTAGCATCTGCTTGTGCAAGAGAGTAAATATAATTGTGTCGCACTGCAAGACATTTTCTTGCACCGAGAGGCAAATTTATTAATTGGATTTTGACATGAAAGAGGTAAAAAATCTGTAATTATGGTGAATATTCTGACTCAGGATAGTCTCAGGTATTTATGGCGCATCCCATTTCGATGGTCATATGCTTCAAATATACCGTGTTGTTCCTAATAAATGCCCCTGCTCTAATAAACGCCCCCCCCTACGATATTTGGATAAAACAATTCAAGAAAATGAGTTAAGCTTACCTAAATCGCATGATTAATGGCCAGGAGTGTCGTAATCCGTATCATAATCGCTGTTGTCATCAATACTAAGTACAAAGTGATGTTCATGGATTTCATGTGTATATAACGACATCTGGACCCCCAGTAATCTTTTATAAACTGTGTAAGATGATTTTTGTGGGATTTTTGACTTTCAATTTTTGACTGTAATAAACGCCCTCTCTTTTGAAAAATGCACCGCCCCCGGGGCGTTTATTAGGAACAATACGGTAGTAGTTATCGGGCGGGTGGGTTTTAGTCGATTCTTTAGTACGATAATGAAAAACTAAAACTTTGGGAATACAAATATCACCAGACCTCGCGTTGCACGCTCGAAGTCTGGTTCTAAACAGACTAGTCTTAAATTTCAGAATACCATATTTCCAAGTAGAATCATAGGCCTTCTCTACATCAAAGAATACTAACTTAAAAGGAAGAACTTTGTAGATATACACTGCAGATTTTATGTTATAAAAATCGTCAGAAGTTCAGGGCCTAGTTATATACTTACCGATCTTGTTGACTGAAACAGAATTCGGAAAAGTACTAATTATGCCCGGTGCCAATGTCATGGATGTTGACCTACATTGTAGAGTATCATACAGTACTTACCTGTCTTATTACGAAAAATAAGCCATTGCTACATCATGCAATCAAGAAAACATACTAGATGTTACGGAACGGGGACGGTGATACGGCCACTGATTTAAGGATTAAACAATGGGTTTTATAATATAAACCTGTTGCTAGTTGGTATCCATTTGGAGGAATAATAAAATAAATATTGTCTGAAAATTTCAACTCGATCATTTATTCTTCCTAACTTTTCTACAAATAGCTACAAATACTACTACCGTACTGATCCGAGTATAGTCCCATGCTCGATTATAATCCCACCCCAGTTTTGAAAGAATCTAAAGAACAGTAGAAAATCCTATTATAATCCCACCATAAGTTTTTTGCTGGAAGGCAATTGATTACATGCAATTTTTGTTACAATCATTACTGGTTTGGTAGTATTTTCTTTTCTGGTAATATTATTTACAAAATTAATTAGGTTCATTCTTCAGTTCATTTACAGGTTTTTGTTGATCACACACCTCATTTGACACATAAAAACTGGAATAAGTTTAGTTCTGAAAGGCTGAAATGTTGATGCTCACATGTTTCATGTTAGGGCGGAGATCCCATTATAATCCCACCCCCTAGATTCAAGCTAATTTCAGGTTAAAAACAGGTGGGACGTACTAAGGTCAGTACAGTACTACTTAAGTACCAGCAGAGCATGATCCTTTTCTCAACCAGGGCCAGGCGTACCCCGTGACTCAGCGGGGACTTGTGCATTGTGCCTGGGTTCAGGGGGGGCGGGAACTTCACCAGGGCCGTAACAGAAAAATGTCCCCCGCCCTGCCGGGCCATAGGCCTACCCGGGGATGTACCAGGGCCGTAACAAATATCAATATTACAACCTCGGGCAAGTCCCCGCTATGTCGGAGTATGCGGGGCCAGGGTTGCAACTGACAGCCACATAACATTTAGCTCAGTATATTTTGTCTCGTGTGATGTATACATAAGCCTTGGTTAAGAGTTAGGCTTATAACATCAGCTAATCTATCATAATCTACCTATATATCGGTCTTTCTTTCACCTCATTTTTCTTTCACTTTTTTTTACTTTCTTTAAACTTTCTTTTTACCTATATTTTCTGTCTTTGCTTTGTATCCCATTATTTTTATTTCTCTATTTCATTTTTGATTTTCTTAAATCTTGTTCTGTATTCTTTGTGCTTGGTATATAAAATATGATCAATTTTACTGATGTTACAGGCCTAGCTTGTAGTCATGACGTAGTTTAATTTTTTAGATTAAAAATCAACTGATCTTATTGGACTTATCAAGGAGAAATCCAAGTTTAGATTAAAGGGATTAGCAGCGATTTGCTAATCCGAAACATCGAAAAAAATCATCAAAATTCATATTTTTGTATTTTTGTTACTGGCATGGATATGCGAACATAACCTGCAAATGGTTGGCTTGGAATCCGTGTATTAAAGACAAGGCAGTACTCTTTATCTGATTCTGTAATTTCTATACGTGCGTATCAACAATTCCGACTGAGATCAAAAAAGCCTTTCCCGGTGAATATCACAGATTTTAAGCGTGATATTGCGCATCATGATCAATACAATTTGACCTCAAACACAAACATTATTGATCTTTGTTTAGTCTGTACTGGTGTAAACCACAATCAGCTGTTTATTGTAGATTTTGAGATGCCATCGCTGTATGTCTATTTCTGGGAGACGCGATATGACAAATTTCCTCAAATACTTAATTTTTTCCACTATTTGGTGGTTTGTTTCTACGTTAAAGCAGTTATATGGAATTGTACACACTTATCCCCGATTTATAAGTTTAAAGAATGCATTTCCACATTTTTTTAATGTCTCGCATTATCGCTGCTAATCCCTTTAAATATTTTAATCGTAATTCAGATTTTTCCTCCATTTTATTCTAAGAAATTTAAAGAGTATACATACTGAACAGGAGACAAAATATACTGAGCTAAAAGTGAAATTATGTAACCAAAGATAAAATTGATTTGTACATTCAGATGATGGGCCATGGATACGACAAAATTTAAGTGATTTTGACGAAATTGTATGAATTGTTTTTTATTTTATTGATCAAATGTTGAATATAATTGACCAAAAGACAAAATTGTTTTAACAAATGCACATTTCAGGTTTTTGAGATGAAAAACAACTTAACGAGATATGAAATATAATGACAAATGTTTTAAAGGGCCACAATGTCAAAAAAATAAAAATTCAGACATAATGAAATAGACCCTTACTGAAATCACTTCCACAAATTTGAAAACAATTTAGCTGTTTACATTCCGTAAAAAACAGTAAAAACAGCAAGAGGTGGTGGCAGTCTGTGGCAATTTCTGCCACGAAAAATCAATGTGTTGACATTCCTGTCAGAATTTACAGTGTATCTAGCATGTTTTGTGACAATAAGCATTCAGAACAAGAAAAAGGTGAATTAGCTGGGATTATATAGCACATATACAATACAATATTTCAAGTTTGATAAAATGCTGGCAGTAATGTCAGCATCCTTGGTTGAGAAGTGAAGCTTACAAGGAATATAATATTAGTTCCTTTTCCTTTTTTACAAAATATAAACACCAAAATTGTTTTCAAATTTGTGGGAGTGATTTCAGTAAGGTCTATTTCATTATTTCTGAATATTTTTTTGCCATTTTGGCCCTTTAACTGGGAAAACCTATACATTTGTACTGTTCAAAAAATTGAGTGGAAGACCCGGGTTACACTCCTGACATTTTGAAGTTCTCACACTTAAACCCTTGACTTCAGCTGCTGGAATGTGATCTTCAATGTCAGCTGAGTATTTAGGAAAAGTATTTAGGTTCACGCCATTGTTGGTCAAAATGGGGCAAGTTTATCGGGGAATATCTGATTCCTCCATCAATTAAAAGATAATGCTTGTGCCCCCAGTTATTTAGCAGAGATGACAGAAAAAAATTATAATTTTTGTAGATTTATGGGAAAAGGCCCCAATCTACAGTAGATAAAACATTCCCCTTAAAGGTGCTTGTTCCGATTTTTGACTATCGTGTTCTCTAATTGATATGAGAGCCTGGCACTTGACCATCAAGTACAGTGTGGGAAACCTTGCTGTTTTGATGCTAGACACGATAATGCATAGTGCAGCGCCCCATTCACTACCGTGCTAATATTGATTGTTAACCATTGTTAATGGCAGTTTTTATCTGTATCTTGAGAAAGAAATGGTTTTGGAAGCTGAAATTTCAGAATGACAATGAGAAAAATATGGCTTTTCCTCTGACATCAAAATTGATGCTACTTCCAGGAAAATCAGGGGGTCCCAAAGACGATTGGAGGAAGCACCTTTAATTTGTGGAATATCTTTATACGGATTTCTAAGGTCTTTGATCTTTATGTATCATGATTTACTTGACAGTGTAGTAATACTTTGACATTTGTGAGGTTTTTCACCTGTATGTGCCATTTCATGTTTACACTAGCAGTAATATTTTGTTTTCACAGTGCTATCTCTAAGGTCTTTCACATTTATGTCTCCTTTCATGTTTTTTCTTGCCAGACGAAGTAAAAAATCTCTTTTCACAGTGCTGACATTTGTAAGGTCTTTCACCTGTATGAGTCATTTCATGTGTTCTCTTTATGCTTGCAGTAATAAATCTCTTTTCACAGTGCTGACATTTGTGAGGTTTTTCACCTGTATGTGTCATTTCATGGTATTTCTTCTCATTACCAGTAATAAATTGCTTTTCGCAGTATTGGCATTTGTGAGGTTTTTCACCTGTATGTCTCATTTCATGGTGTTTCTTTTCAGTAGCACTAATAAATCTCTTTTTGCAGTGTTGACATTTGTGAGGTTTTTCACCTCTATGTGCCATTTCATGTTTTTTCTTGTCGGAAGTAGTAATAAACCTCTTTTCACAGTGTTGACATTTGTAAGGTTTTTCACCTGTATGTGTCATTTCATGTGTTTTCCTTTACACTAGCAGTACTAAATCTTTCTCACAATGCTGACATTTGTGAGGTTTTTTCACCAGTATGTGTCATTTCGTGGTGTTTCTTTTCAATAGCACTAGTAAATTGCTTTTCACAGTATTGACATTTGTAAGGTTTTTCACCTGTGTGTCTCATTTCATGTTGTTTCTTTGCAGTAGCAGTAATAAATCTCTTTTTGCAGTGGTGACATTTGTGAGGTTTTTCACCTCTATGTGCCATTTCATGTTTTTTCTTGTAATTAGTAGTAACAAATCTCTTTTCACAGTGCTGACATTTGTAAGGTTTTTCACCTGTATGTGTCTTTTCATGTAGTTTCTTGTTACAAGTAGTAATAAATCTTTTTTTGCAGTGCTCACATTTGTAAGGTTTTTCACCTGTATGTACAACTTCATGGTTTTTCTTAAGAGTAACAGTAATAAATCTCTTTTCACAGTGCTGACATTTGTGAGGTTTTTCACCTGTGTGCCCCATTTCATGGCGCTTCTTGTTACCAGCAGTAGTAAATCTCCTTTTGCAGTACTGACATTTGTGAGGTTTTTCACCTGTATGTGTCATTTCATGGTTCCTCTTTTGAGCAGCAAGAACAAATCTCTTTTCACAGTACTGACATTTGTAAGGTTTTTCACCTGTGTGTCCCATTTCATGGCGCTTCTTGTTATCAGCAGTAGTAAATCTCCTTTTGCAGTACTGACATTTGTGAGGTTTTTCACCTGTATGTGCCATTTCATGTTTTTTCCTTTGAGAAGCAGTAACATATCTCTTTTCACAGTGTGACATTTGTAAGGTTTTTCACCTGTATGTGTCTTTTCATGTTGATTCTTATTACTAGCAGTAATAAATCTTTTTTTGCAGTGCTGACATTTGTGTGGTTTTTCACCTGTATGTGTCATTTCATGTCGTTTCTTGTGACCAGCAGTATTATATCTCTTTTCACAGTGCTGACATTTGTAAGGTTTTTCACCTGTATGTGTCTTTTCATGTTGATTTTTATTACTAGCAGTAATAAATCTCTTTTCACAGTGCTGACATTTGTATGGTTTTTCACCTGTGTGTCTCTTTTCATGGCGTTTCTTGTTCTTAGCAGAAGTAAATCTCTTATTGCAGTGCTGACATTTGTGAGGTTTTTCACCTTCATGTGTCATTTCATGGCATTTCTTTTCATTACCAGTAATAAATCGCTTTTCACAGTATTGGCATTTGTAAGGTTTTTCATGGAATTCTGTGTCAATAGAATGAGGAAATCTATTTCCACAATACTGACATTTGTGAGGTTTCTCCTGTGTGTGTGTCCCTGCATTATAAATTCTTTCACAGAACTTGCATTTGTAATGTTTCTTTGATATGCCTACCAATTCAGAAGCTTCCCCGATTTTATACCAATATGGTTTAATATTCCTTTCATGGTGGTGAACATGGGCTAGGTACCGTGATATATTATTAAATTCGTGTGTGCAGTATTTGCACTTAAGAGGCCTCAGCACTTTCCATGGTTCCTGCTGTTGAAGTTCCATTCTGAAAGAGAGAGAATCACAGATGTGAGCCAATTACTGTTGTAACTGTTAAGCCAATTATGTGCACTGTAGGGACTTTGTTCCATGACATTATGTTTTGTAATCGCAACAAAGGCCTATAGTCTCCACATAGCCAAGGGTTGAACCCTCACATCAATATCCAACCCATTGAAATATGCAAGAACTCTCATTTAATTTGAGACTGATTATCTTTTCACCGTTGATGATGGTATTTTTTTTATACAAAATATTTTGATACCGAAGACATTTATTTCTTGCTTGATACACAATGTCAAAGTGGTAGCTATCTGTGATATTGCAATCAACGATAATATTGTGATAATTTTTTTTCATACTGCAATGGCCATATGTATATGCAAGAAGGCAATGATATAAGCCTACAATGTAACACTTGGATCATGTTCTATAAACATAGGCACGGACCTTGCTCTGAGTCCACATATAAGTGGGCTAGCTTGGCCCACATTGATTTCCCATTCTCACTGCCGCGATATAGTATTCCCACCCTTGCCAAACGCCAATGTAGTATCAGGCCCACTTAACCAATGTTGTTTCTTATATTTCCCTGGTAATTGGTCCCCGCCAACTTTCGTTGGCGAAGGGGGACTATAGAAAAGCTTGACGAAAAAGGTAAGTTTTAAGCTGACGTTTGAAGTCTTGGAATTTGGGGATACTACAATTTCATTTACTCTGAAAATCAGGAAAATGTATGCGAAGCCTATAGGCATGTCAAAATGGGTGAAATTTAACAAAATACCATAATTTTGCAATCCAATTTAACCATGAAGTAGTGGAGTTACAAAGCTGATATTTGACACAGATGTAGATCTGGTCTTTGTACACTGATGGTTTGACTTTCATGTTCGTCAGAATTTTCCCACGGGGTCAAAGGTCATCCGATATTTTCTTGATTTTCGAGGGTTTTTTTTTTCTGTGGACCCATATTTGGGGCTCAGCCATCATGTTATTATAGGTTTGACTGATTCACCCTTGTTTGAGAATGAAGATATATGCCTATACAACATATTAAACCAGTTGAAAACTCTCCGACTACTATTTGTGCGTAGGAGGGGGGCCTGAAATGCAAAAAATACAATTTTCTGAAATGAAAACATGTTTTGGGAGTCTAGTCTTCCTACTAGATGAGATACACTATTTTTAAGGCCAGATTCTGTTTTATCGGATGAAGGTTGCCCTAGGTAGCAATTTTAAGCTCAATATCTTTTTCCAAATTCGAGATAAGGGCCTCCAAAAATGCACAAAATCTAACTGCGCGACTCGGGAAGGTAAAAAGGGGGGTCTGGGTCAAATTTCGACGGGCCATATTTCAAAAACCGCTTGGAGTTGAGCACTGTTTTTTTGCATGTGTTCATTATATCCACACAGGTATGCTAGAAATGATTTTTTAGCAAAATTTGAGAAGGGTGACCAGCCAACCCATTTGTTGATTTGGCATGGAATGACCATTATACTGAATTACATTTGCTCAAATCACATAAACAAGCAGCACTGCCAATCATGCCTATTGTTGAGGGTTGTGCTATTCATAAAGTGTGAAATGGCATGGATGACCATATCTCAATTCATTGGCTTAAAATATGTATTGTCCAGTGATTACAGTTTTTGTATTTGAGTACTAAGTGCTACTCCTGTCAAATGAAAGTATAAATGCAGTAAAATGATGTCAACAAAACATGCTACTACGTTTGTATATGAGCAAAACTGAGTACACACATTCGATGGATTAATACTATAGGCAGTGGCGTAATAGGCGGGGGCAGGGGGGGCAGGTTGCCCACTGACGACTTTGGCCGGGAAAAAATCTGCAAAAATCATGCTAAATCAGCCGTTTTTTAGCCCTCTGACCGGGAAAAATTGGCCTTTTGACCCCCCTGAGAGGGAAAATTTCCCAAAACTGGGAAATTTGCCCCCTCAGAGCGGGCAGGCCCGTTACGCCACTGACTATAGGTGCCGGAATAAAGCTCGTTAACAGAATAAAGCACATATGATGTGATGGGTATATGTTGGTCAACTATGACGTCACCGTGGGCGAAACAATTAAGATATAGTATAGTGCACCATCAGCGAGAGCATGTAGTCCTGCTGAGCATGACTCCTCCTTATGTACATCAATTATCATATTCATAATGCCATTAACTTAATCAGAGGAGGAGTCATGCCTTATGGTATGTATCTGCTAAGACCAAATTTTTGAGTCACATTAATCAATAATTTACACTCTACTAAAATAAATATATTACCTGAATACACTTTGGAAGTATCCCTTAGTCTACAACAGTAAAGTCCTCAATATCTTCAAAAACTCTTCCAGGATGTTAAATTTAATCAAATTAGACGACATTAAATATTAAGACCGGTGACAAAGTCCAGCTTTCGTATTGCCAGATATTTAACGAAAGCCCGTATGAAAAAGGTTCCACATGACGTGTTTCACATGTTGCAATATTGATAAACATAGCGCCTTGGGCGTATTTTAGCCAACTCGCTATTTGAATGCATATTGATTCATAAAGTTAATAGGAATGACGTTTCCTTGGTAGTTTCATCTGACAGTCGTTTTGTATATTGTATACTGCATATCCTATCGCGTGATCTACACAATATTATAGAAAACAGCATTAGAATGCATTTTTCAATCAATTTCAATTGATTTATAAATATGCAAATTCACTTTGGTCATGCCTGTCCAGTATAATTTGTTGTTACGTCAACTCTCATTCTTTGTCCATGATTAAAACTTTACATGTCAAAACAACGAGAATGAGACTACTAAATGTATGGATAAACATATACGCAGGTGTATAACATTGATTTCGTCACCGGGCGGAAAAACACCTTATTTCTATAACCGGGCGTATTCTGCCCAACCAAGGATGCCTTCAAGTGTTTCATGCGCATGCGTTGATCCTGATCGGCCATGGTACTTTGCCCAGCTTCTCTCTTTCCGAGAAAAAGTTGATATTTTAGCCTTTTTAGGCACTTCATTTTGGATATTAATTGGTGGTAAAGGTAGAAGAGTGTTTAGTGGAAGCACTCGTGGAGCTTATTGTTTTGTAATCAGGTAAGATTATATGAAATTTGTAGGCGTAATGTCGTCAGTGATAGAATTTTGAAGGCTACACGATTCGGTATGACCTGATGCATGTGTTTTTTTGGGACTTCACATATAGACCGTTAAAGGCATACTGTTAAAGAAACGTCATGTGAAGTCCCAATTATTGGGACTACGAGAGCATGATACAGGCACTGCCTGGTGACATTATTCATACAATACTCTAGCACTAGCAGTTTCTTTTTCAGCAAATTGGAGATCAATGACGTCACGGGTGGCCAAACAAGATGTATTACCCCTAGTTTTAATACCTTTTTTGTTCCCCAAACCCACGGGAGATATGCATGTTGCTTGTAGACTGTTGAGGTTATGAAGATGATAGGAGTATCCGAGTATAGTGTCAAGAATATAGCAATGTCCAGACAGACACTGGGTGGGCAGCGAGATGAATCTTGAAAAGAAAAACTAAAATGGTTTATCTTCGCTGTAATACCACCTAAATGGATCGAGGGTGTAAATGCACAATCTAGGGCTATTTGGTACATTTAAATAAATCCCCAACTCTAAATTTTGATGCCGACCTATTCTAAATTAAGAAAAAAAATAACCTTCACTGTGTTAAAAATAACGAAGTGGATATTCGCATTATCGTAATGCTAATTAGACGCAGCTCGTCCACTATTCGCATTACGGATGTGATATTGCACTTGCTCGCTGACTTCGTTTTTATACCGGTATTCGGCCCTAAAATCAATCGGCTTTCTTAAATAAATCATTCCGCACAAATAGGATAAAAAAAAAAAAAAAAAAAATAGTGTCAAGAATATAGCAATGTCCAGACAGACACTGGGTGGGCAGCGAGATGAATCTTGAAAAGAAAAACTAAAATGGTTTATCTTCGCTGTAATACCACCTAAATGGATCGAGGGTGTAAATGCACAATCTAGGGCTATTTGGTACATTTAAATAAATCCCCAACTCTAAATTTTGATGCCGACCTATTCTAAATTAAGAAAAAAAATAACCTTCACTGTGTTAAAAATAAAACTTAATACTAAATCTAGCTTGTCTCCTAAATACTGCCCTCCAAATGGCTGAATGGAATTTCAGGGGGTAGGACATGCCATCTTAACAGCAACAGTAAATTCAAATTGGCATCAACAACCGGAAAAACCGAATAGATTGTTTGATTGCGATTAACCCTAAAAATTCTTTCACAGTGGCACAGTGCATTAGGTTTCACTTGGATGTGTTATTTCTTGTTTTTCTTGTCAAAGACTAATAAATCTATTTTCACAATACTGACATTGGCGAGGTTTTACACTTGTATGTCTCATTTCATGTATTTTTTTCCAACGAACAGTAATCAGTCTCTTTTTATACTTCTAACATTTGTGAGAATTTTTATTATCTATGTGCCTCATTTTATGTTCTTTCTTTGACTTTTGTGATTTACAATTTTCTGTTGTGCGACAAAAAAATGAAAGCTTGCTTTTCTATGGGAACACGTACAAAACTGTTTTTGGTTTTCTTTGTTTGTCAAAAAACCTTCCAAAAAAAAAAAAAAAAAAAATCGCACTACCATAATGGGAATTACCCGCAAACCGATCTAATTCGCATTACGATAATACGAATAGCTGCTAATTAGCATTACGATAATGCGAATAAGCTAATAACTAGATCTAAATCGCATGATTGTAACGCGAATAAGCTGGCAACCCTATCTAATTCGCATTATCGTAGTACGAATAAGCTGGCAACCCGTTCCAATTCACATTACGATAATGCGAATAAGCTGGCAACCCGTTCTAATTCACATTACGATAATGCGAATTACTTGGCAACCCATACTAATTTGCATTACGATAATGCCAATAGACTCTTCCTAAAAATAAAACTTAATACTAAATCTAGCTTGTCTCCTAAATACTGCCCTCCAAATGGCTGAATGGAATTTCAGGGGGTAGGACATGCCATCTTAACAGCAACAGTAAATTCAAATTGGCATCAACAACCGGAAAAACCGAATAGATTGTTTGATTGCGATTAACCCTAAAAATTCTTTCACAGTGGCACAGTGCATTAGGTTTCACTTGGATGTGTTATTTCTTGTTTTTCTTGTCAAAGACTAATAAATCTATTTTCACAATACTGACATTGGCGAGGTTTTACACTTGTATGTCTCATTTCATGTATTTTTTTCCAACGAACAGTAATCAGTCTCTTTTTATACTTCTAACATTGTGAGAATTTTTATTATCTATGTGCCTCATTTTATGTTCTTTCTTTGACTTTTGTGATTTACAATTTTCTGTTGTGCGACAAAAAAATGAAAGCTTGCTTTTCTATGGGAACACGTACAAAACTGTTTTTGGTTTTCTTTGTTTGTCAAAAAACCTTCCGAACTTTCTCGGTAGGTGTTCTACCATTGCAAATTGAAAGAAATTTGTATCCTCAAAACTGTAATTAGAGACACTGGCACATTTGACACCCTCAAGATTTTCAAAATTGATATTTTTGCATGGTAGTAAATAAGCTTTTATACACATTGGCCCTCACCTGAAATGATTACGACAAAAATCAGCACCCTTATTGGGTAAGGAGAATGATTTTATAATAAAATGGCTCCGGCGACATTTATTCAACAGACGAAAATGCTGTTTAACACAAGAAAACACATGCTGGAGTTGATTCCCATGGCATGCACCCTATTTGACCAGTCTGTGACCGTTGTGGTTTTGATATCAATGAGTATGAGTCTATAAAATTCATGTAATAGACACTTGTTGATTAAAGTTACAGCAAACATAATTTGTGAAAATGTGTCATTTTAAATCTTATTGTACTTTATTTGGTAAAAAAGTGGAGATAGAGCCTTCAACCTCTCCAGACAAATATTTAATGATTGCCTAAAACTATAGAGGGCATTGTAGGCCAATAGGGGGATGCTGCATTTTGGGCACTTTATCTGATATTGTTCACAGACTCAATATGTACAAGCATGCTAAGTTTTATGCTTTTAGGAAAAAGTGCACAATAATTGTGCTTAAGGAGCTTATTAGAGGAGGAGCTCGGACCCAGGTCAAAAATCATCATTAACCCCTCACTACAGAAAAGGTTTGACACCTTTGGTAGTTAGTATGGTCCTTCTACATCAATGCCACTTGGGTAGTACTCTCAAATTTTATCAATTTTTTTCAATAGGGGCCAATTTAAGTTTACACCGGGGTCAAATTTTAAAATGCTCCAGTCATGTTGAAATGTATGCCATATTGTCCGTCTAGTCATAAGGATTCCAAAAATGTATAGTTTGTACCATCTATGACCTTTGGTTTGGGAGTTATAGGGTAAAAAATGAATAAAATGGTAAAAAGGTCAATTTCTATTTGTACAGGGGTCAAAATCAGAAGTTGCTCCAATTTTGGTTAAAAAAAAATGAAAGATGTTGTTCATCTAGCTTACCGTTTCAAAATAAGGAATAGTTTGTACCATCTGCAATGCATAGTAAAGAGGTTATGCGACAAAATAGGTCATAGGGCAACATAATCCAATTGGTGTTGACCTTCTTTTGACCCTTATCTCCACTTTTTCAGGGGTGTGATTCTTCAGGATTTTTCCTGATTTCAGGATTTTTTATTTTCAAAATTTCCGCAACTTTATTTAATTTCAGCCGATTCTAAGTATAATAGGTCGATTTTACGCTGTTTTCAGGAATTTTTACAAAATTCAGGATTTTTCCATAAAACTCAATCACACCCCTGCTTTTTAGGAGTTCTTTTACCTCAGGTAATGATTTGCAAGTATTTAAAATATAATCAAATGAACTTTTAATGTTGACCCCTGTACAAATTGAGATTGACCTTTTTACCATTTTTGTCATTTTTACCCTATAACTCCAAAACCAATGGTCGTAGGTGGTACAAACTATATATTTTTGGAATCCTTATGATTAGATGGACAATATGGCATACAGTTCAACATGATTGGGGCATTTTAAAAAATTGACCCCTGTGTAAACTTAAATTGGCCCCTATTGAAAAAGGGATACCACAATTTGAGAGTACTACATACCTAGCATTGATGTAGAGGGTCCATACTAACTACCAAAGGTGTTAAACCTTTTCTGTAGTGGGAGGTAAACGATCTCCTTAAATAAGGCCCTATGATATTCTGCTCCTGCTCTGTATGAGGTTTACCTGTAATGTATCATTTTTTGTGGGCTGCCAGTGCAGCTGGGAGGCACACTTAGCATATGATATTGATGACAATTGGACACAAGTTTTACCCATGCAAAATGTTGATGGTATATCAAGGGTTGATTAATAGAAGGTCCTAACTAAAAAAAATGCTAACTCAGAGTTGGGACTTTCTGTTGGTAACTGTATGGTGCTCCATTGAGATGTGGTCAAGTGAAATTCTGCTGTACCTACAATGAGAAATGGAATTGAGTTTAGACCTATTATTTTAGGAATATATGTGATACAGATTTTGGGGATACCAAAATCTCAAAATTGTGCATGAGTGAGGTAGGGCCTTCTGTTAGTAAACCCTCTAGATACATTTAATGAAGCTCTTATTCCACTTGCCCTTTGGGTATAGAAAGTCAACAATGTATATTAAACACAACATATTGTGAACTTTTTCTTCCTTGCTTGTTTGAAGGGTACTAAGCAATACCTTTCTGAATCCATATTTATTTTGATCTACATATCTTTCAAAAAAGGAAACCACACAATTCACCATTAACAGAAAAATTTTAACTTTTTTGTTTCACCCTGTATATTTCTGACCCACCCTGTATAATAAAGTTGTACTTAGATGCTTTGGCATCATCGTAATGTAAGCTTTCCAAAAATGTGTACTTGTATTGATTACATGCAATACTCTGTTGAATGAAAAAAAGCACAATTTTTGTTATTTTCTACCATGTACCATAATAGTTTTTGGGACCAATTTATGAAATGCGACCATAAATGGGTAAGGGACCAAGGGTTTCAAGTACCCAGCCGCACACGCTCAACCAAACCAAATCTGAGTAGCCCCTCCCATGGAGAACAGTCAAATTTGCTTCATTTGTTGTTGTTGTGTAGACCGAGTTTACCAACTCCGACTACTGTATTGTAAGAATATTAAAAGTATGTCTGATTCCTGACAAAAGGAATTTTCTGATTTTACTCTAAAACAAAAGATTATGCCTCAAACAAAGTTATCAAAATCCAGAAAAGCCCCACAAAGGGCTTCATGAACTCTTTAATACCTATACAACTATGCTAATTGGAGATACCCAATTTTGTCGTACTTGTTTTAAGAGCACCTTGTAATCGGAACATTTGGACTCTGAAAGGTTATTAATAGTTTGATCAATTCTGTGAAAAAAAAACACCAATCTTTAATTTCTGTGGAGAAAAAAATAGAGGGAAATATAGGGATTTGGAACTTTATAGGGATTTATAGGGAGGGGGTCAAAATATAGGAAATACAGGAATTATAGGGCTGCTTGTAGCCATGGGAAGGTAGGATCATCGGATAAAATGGTCTTACAGAAAAATTACCATAAAATCAAATCCCCTAAATCAATTTAGTCCAAACTTGACTATGGTAGGATTGATCTTTCCTCCATATATTTTTGCAGTTTCAAGAGTTAGTGTTGTTAGTGTTGTTAGTGTTTTTCTTTTTTAAATTCCATAATTTTTTCATGAAATAAATTTTCCCAGCCTAAATGGAAGGTGCTTCTAAGCTGAAACTCTGGTGTGTGTGTGTATAAACAAAATACCTAAAATATAACTTTCTTTAGAAAAATGATTTTAGGGAAAAATAATTTTGAAAAAAAAACACTTATTTCAAATAGAAACACTCATTCTGCAAAATCTAACATGATAATTTTCTAAATTTGATTTCCTTTCGTATGACACCTTATTCATCACCAAGGGAGTTGCAGTTTCCTCTCGGAAAAATTATGAAAAGTGAATACTTAAGTGTAACCAAAAAAGTTGTTGCACAAACATTGCATTACATCAATTATAACTGTCTTAGAGTAACGGAAGCCACTCATATTGGATGCTATAATGAAAGAATTTATAATCACATTTAAAAAAATATATCTTATGGTTTTAATTAATTTCTTGACTGTCAAAATACCAGGATAGAATAACAAATTGCTAAACACCAATCATAGGTAGATCACAATCAGACACTTTATTGTATTTTATTACACAAGTTGATATTACTGGTGAACTCTCAGATCCCATCATCTTGCAGTTTGGTTTACCCCAAGGTTCTATTGTTGGGCCCATGGGATATTCTATTTATACTCTTCCAGTTGGTGACATTGCCAATTATCATCCTGTTTCTCACCATGTGTATGCAGATGACATGCAATTATATATTTCGTTAGACCCAAAAGTGCCAGGCAATCTTGAAAGTGCAATAAATCAACTTATATGAAACAAAACAATGACTGCAAACAAACTGTTAACTGAATTCTTTATTGTGGCATTACAGTACAATCTCAAACTTATTCCATCTGATGTGTCACTTTCTATAGACCAGTTAACAGCAATGTTTGTAAACATGTTAGGGCCTGGTATCTTGAAATAGGTCGGCCTGACTGTTACACACTGGGCAATTGTATCTGTTAGAGTTTTAATACTATGGGCCATAACGATTCGCAGGAATGGATTCGCAGGCAACAAAAGAAGTGACGTAGGATGTTAACTGGTCTATTGGAAATGTAATTACTCAACCTTCAAAAACCAAGGAACTTGGGAGTCTTTATTGATTCTCAAATGACTATGTTGTCTTGCATCACAAATTCACAAATGTCAGCAAATCTCTAAAAACAATCTGCTAGAACCCCATTTAAATCATTGCACTGGCTTCCAAGTTCCAATTCAACAATGGATCATCTTTAAACTACTTCTCTGTGTGTATAAATGTCTTAATGACCAAGGACCTTAATATCTGTCAAATTATTGTATATTATTATATGTTCCAAACAGAATACTGTGTTCTTCTAAAAACATTTAACTCTAAAAACATTTAACTCTAAAAACACTCAACTTAGGCCTAAGTACCCTATCACCAGAATTTTGGCTGGTGATAGAACTTTTACTGTTACTGCTTCAAAGGAGTGGAATAAGCTTCCTCTATCTATCTATCTATTAGGCAGTCACCGTCTACTAGAGTCTTCAAAAAAGCACTGAAAACGTATTTCCTCAGTAACTTGATTTTCTCAGTAAATTGATTTTCAAGTTATAGTTAATTGTTGTCCTTTATTCTTTTTTCAGTGTTGCCTTGTGTGGTAACACCAGTAAGTAGTTGTTTGTCCTTGTTGTCCTTGCACTAGTTTGGTGTTTTATTGCAATGGCGTATGATGTATGTACATACTTTTTATACATTGTGGGGTGAGTTCTTAAGTTTAAATGAACATTGTGGAGTGAGTGTAACATTGTGGAGTGAGTGTAACATTGTGGGTGAGTTTAACAGAATAAACCTCAACACTAGTATTAAGGTTTATTCTGTAAAAGAATAAAAAAAAAAGACAAAAAAAAACTTACCCTCCCCAACCACCCCCCACCCCACCCATTTTTGCATAGTGGGGGACCCCACTATTAAGTGCTTTAAAATGATATTGTGAGTGTAAACAAATATTTAAAAAATACTCCCTCTATGATTGTGTTTGTTTCTGTGTCTTGTGTGTTAAGTGCCCCTACCCCCTCCTCCGAGACATACACACTATTGCAATGACCCACACTCCCATAATGCATTACTCTACTAATAGTCGCACTCCCACAATGAATTGCTACACAAATTTTATACCCCCACAACAGTGGCATAACAGGCGGGGGGCAGGGGGTCAGAGTTCCCACCTGACTACTTTGACCGGGAAAAAATTTGCAAAAATCATGCTAAATCAGCCATTTTTTAACCCTCTGACTGGGAAAAATTGGCCTTTTGACCCCCCTGAGAGGGAAAATTTCCCAAGACTGGGAAATTTGCCCCCTCAAATTGCTTCATTTGTTGTTGTTTTGTACACCGAGTTTACCAACTCCGACACTGTATTGTAAGATATTAAAAGTATGTCTGATTCCCTGACAAATGAAATTTTCGGATTTTACTCTAAAACAAAAGATTATGCCTCAACAAAGTATCAAATCCAGAAACCCCACAAAGGGCTTCATGAACTCTTTAATACCTATACAACTATGGCCTAATTGGAGATCCCCAAGTTTTGTCGTCTTGTTTAAAGCACTTGTAATCGTAACATTGTACCTCTGAAAGGTTTTAATAGTTGGATCAATTCTGTGGAAAAAAAACACATCTTTAATTCTGTGGAGAAAAAAATAGAGGGAAATAAGGGAATTTTGGAACTTTTATAGGGATTTATAGGGATGGGTCAAATATAGTAAATACAAATTATAGGGCGTGCTTGTAGCCATGGTAAGGTAGGATCATCGGATAAACTGGTCTTACAGAAAAATTACCATAAAATCCAATCCCCTACATCAATGTAGTTTCCAACTTGACTATGGAAGATTGATCTTTCCTCCATATATTTTTGCAGTTTCAGAGTTAGTTTGTTAGTGTTTTAATTGTTTTCTTTTTTAATGCCATAATTTTTTCATGAAATATTATTTTCCCAGCCTAAATGGAAGGTTCTTTTAAACTGAATCGGGTGTGGTGTATAACAAATACCTAAAATATAACTTTCTTTAGAAAAAGGATTTTAGGGAAAAATAATTTTGAAAAAAAACACTTATTTCAAATAGAAACACTCATTCTGCAAATCTCACATGATATTCTAAATTTGATTTCCTTTCGTATGACACCTTTATTCATCACCAAGGGGTTGCAGTTTTTCCTCGAAAAATAGAAAGTGATACTTAAGTGTAACCCAAAAGTTACATCATTATACCTGTCTTAGAGTCACTGAAGCCACGCATATTGGATGCTAATAATGAAAGAGATGTAATAACACTTTTAAAAAATATAGCTTATTGTTTTTAATTATTTCTTGACTGGTCAATACCAGGAAATAACAAATTGGCTAACACCAGTCATAGATAGATCACCATCGACACTGTATTGTATTGTTATTACACAAGTTGATAACTTGTTACTCTCAGATCCCATCATCTTGCAGTTTGGTTTACTCCAAGTTCATGTTGGCCATTGGATATTCATTTTACTCTCCCATTTGTGACATTGCCCATGACAGCCTGTTTCTCACCATTTGTATGCAGATGACATGCAATTATATATTTCGTTTGACCCCCAAAGGCCAAGTCAATCCCTTGAAAGTGCAATAAATCAACCTTATAATTAAACAACTGACTGCAAACACACTTAACCTTGAATTCTTATTGTGGCATTACGTACTCGCAACTTATTCCACTGATGGGTCACTTTCTATATACCCAGTTACAAGCATGTTTTGTAACATGTTAGGGCTGGTATCTTGAACTAGGTCGCCTGACTGTTACCCCTGGTCATTGTATTGTTTAGAGTTTTTAATCGATTGGCCATAACATTCGCAGGAATGGATTTCAGGCAACAAAAGAAGTAGTAGGATGTTAACTGGTCTATTGGAATGTAATTACTCACCTTCAAAAACCAAGGAACTTGGGAGCCTTCTTTGATTCTCAAATGACTATTTGTCTTGCTCACAATTCACAAATGTCGCAAATCTCTAAAAACAATCTGCTAGAACCCCATTTAAATCTTGCACTGGCTCCAAGTTCCAATTCAACAATGGATATCTTAACTACTTCTCTGTGGTGGATAGTCTTAATGACCAAGGACCTTAATATCTGTCAATTATTGTATTATTATATGTTTCCAACCGAATACTGGTTGTTTTCTGAAATTTTAACCTTCCAAAACTTTAACTCTAAAAAACTCAACTTATCCGAGTCCCTATCCCCAGAATTTTTGGCTGGTTATAGAACTTTAATGTTCCGCTTCAAAGGAGTGGAATAAGCTTCTCTATCTCTCTATCTATTAGGCATTCACCGTCTACTAATATTCTTCAAAAAGACTGAAACGTATTCCTCAGTACACTTTATTTTCTCAGTAAATGATTTTCAAGTTTATAGTAGTGTTGTCCTTTATTCTTTTTCAGTGTTGCCTTGTGTGGTAACACAGTAGTAGTTTTGTTTGTCCTTGTTGTCCTTCACAAGTTTGGTGTTTGATGTCAATGGCGTATGATTTAATGTACATACTTTTAATCCCTTGTGGGGTGAGTTCTAAGTTTAAATGAACATTGTGGATGAGTGTAACATTGTGGAGTGAGTGCATTGTGGGGGTTATTTACAACGGAATAAACCTCACCACTAGTATTGGGTTTATTCTGTAAAAGAATAAAAAAAAAGACAAAAAAAAACTTACCCTCCCCAACCACCCCCCACCCCCCCCATTTTTGCATAGTGGGGGACCCCACTATTTCAGTGCTTAAGATATGTGAGTTACAAATATTAACAAATACTCCCCTCTATCGATTTTGTTTGTTTTTCTGTGTCTTGTGTGTTAAGTGCACCTACACCCCCTCCTCCGGACATACCCAACTATTGCAATGACCCACCCTCCCATAATGCCTTACGCTTACTAATAGTCGCACTACAACAATGAATTGCTACAAAATTTTATACCCCCACAAAAAGGGGCATAAACAGGCGGCGGGGCAGGGGGTCAGAGTTCCCACCTGACGACTTTGACCGGGAAAAAAATTTGCAAAAAGCATGCTAAATCAGCCATTTTAACCCTCTGAATGGGAAAAAATTTGGCCTTTTGACCCCCTGAGAGGGAAAAATTCCCAAGACTGGAAATTGCTTTCCCCTCAGATTGTTGCGGTGAGTGCCATTGTTGCACTGCCCCACAATGCAACAACCAAAAATATCCCTACAATGAGCTGGTGTGGGTGTTGTGGGTGGTTTTGGTGTGTGTGTGTGTGTGGGGGGGTGTTGGGTGTGTGTGTGTGCGGGTGGTGGTGTGTGTGTGTGTTTGTCATTTCATGTTGTGTAAATTCTGACTATTATGCTATGAATTATCTTTTGACAGTGCTGAAATTTTGAGGGTTTACTTGTATGTGTGTGATTGCTGTTCTTGTGACTAGCAGCAACAAAATTCTTTTCATTGTTGCTGGCCATTCTGAATAGTCCATGCGCCAGTTTCTGTACGGGCCTTAAATTCGAGTTTATTGCACCCACATGGTGATGAATTTCCAATATATTCACCTTGAAGGGGATGTCCCCGACTAGGATTAGATATGTTCAGCCCCGAACATTTCACAGTGTGCGTACTGCCTATTCAAAATGGCTACATTGTTTTATAAAAAATGCTATTGTATTTTCATTCTAGAGAGGAATTTATCCAGGACTAAACGAAACAAAGTTCTACTTCCTGAAGGGCTTACAAACATTCAAGTGGTCAAGATCCGTCGGTACGAGGCATGTTTGTTAATGGACTAAAAATTGCCAAATAATGTGGTAATAATGCGAGTAATATTTTGAGCACCAAAAAGATTTAATGACATTGGTATTGCGGACATTGCATGATGCATAACTCATTGATGGCGGCGGTTATACCCGATACGGAGGACATAGATCAAGAAGAAAAACACTCCAGCACATCGTTTTCGACATAATAAGAACCACAGCGAAACTCTATTGATAAACATTTTTTCCGCAATTTCTCTCGTACCTTCTATATGCATTCCACTCGACACTAGTTGACGCTGGGGAAAGAAGCTGATCTAGGCAGGAGAGGAGGCGGCGTGGTACTAGTCAGCAACAAAGAATAGCACTTGATGTGCTCGAAAGAAACTTAGGTCACATATTTAAATTTTCCTTATACATATGAGACCCATTTTTTTTCACTTTGTTCATAAAGCATTTTTTATTTTTTACTGGGAAACACTATGACGTCACTGAATAGTCTTTAAATACAGTCCACACCCATTTATTATGGATTTTATTGATGCAGGTTATTATGATCTGTGCCTTCCTTTGAACTATTATAGAGTCGTTTTTAAAACTCCGTTATATGGCCCAAAGTAGTAACCAGCTTTAGTAATGGCGGCTCTCTAGGACAAATACCAATACCCACTTTAATATTTTTACATCTGGAAAGGATTTAGGGTCAATATTAGAAATAACGTCGAAAGGATGGGTGAGGCTGCTTTTCCTCCTGATTTACGTACCTTGAGCGAATATAAGCACCGTATTTAAAAAACAAGCCGTGTAGGTAAATTATAACATTTTGGCGCTTTCCAAATATCACCCGGGTCTTATTTCAACAATGTGCCCCATTTTTGTAAGATCATTTTTTTTTTTTTTTAATTTTTTACAGCCATTTTGGATGCCTAGATTTTTAAGTCCCCTTCAGGCAGTTAAAAACTGTTTCGTTTTAGCTCGTTGCGGGTTAAAGTTTCTATCTGTAATGAAATTATATGGCGGTTTTACATAAAACATAATGGCGGCCATTTGAAAGGGCCAGGGACATGCTAAACGTTGCAGCTGTTCGGGGCGGGCAAATACCTAATCCCGTCAGTGGACATCCTTTCAAGGTGATATATGGTAAAATTAATCACTAATGGGTTTTTTTTTCACCTGTAGGTGTGTCATTTCATGTTTGTTTTTTGTATCTTGGCAATAAACGAATCTCTTTTCGCAGTACTGACATTTATGAGGTTTCTTGTGTCTGGCTGTAGTAAATCTCTTTTCACAAATTGGCATTTGTATGGTTTTTCACCTGTATGTGCCATTCATGTTTTTTTGACCCAAAAGAATAAATCTCTTTCACAATGCTTGACATTTGAGGATATGTAATAGCATTAGGAATCTCGTTCTCACAAAAAATGACATTTGTGACGTCTGTCACTGTATGTCTCATTTCATGTTGTTTGGTTTACCAGCAGTAATAAATCTCTCCACAGTTACTAAACTTGTGAGATTCTCACCCATATGTGTCATTTCATGTTCTATCTTGTATCTAGCTGTAGTTAATCTCTTTTTACAGTATGGCATTTGTATGGTTTTGTATGGTTTTTTTACCTGTATGTGCCATTTCATGTTGTTTCTTGCGACAAGCAGTAATAAATCTCTTTCACAGTCGCGACATTTGTGAAGGTTTCTTGCCGTTGTATGTGTCATTTCATTTTTTTCTATTGTTGATTGGTAATAAAGTCTTTTTACAGTACTGACATTGGTGAGGTTTTTTTTTTTTTTTTTTTTTAAACACATTTAAACTGATGTAGCTGTGACAAAATTCTTTTCACAGTATTGCATTGTGTGGTTTTGCACTGTATTGCCATTTCATGTAGTTTCTTGTGACTAGAAGTAATAAATCTCTGTTCACAGTGCTGACATTTGTGAGGCTTTTTTGGCCTGTATGTGTCATTTCATGTTTTTTTGGCATCAAGTTGTTAATAAATCTCTTTTCACAGCTACTGGCATTGTGAGGTTTGTCACCTGTATGTGTCATTCGGTTCTTTCTTTCACCACTTTGAATAAATCTTTTTTTCACAGTATTTGCATTGTGTGGTTTTTCACCTGTATGTGTCCTTCAGGTTGTGCCTGGAACCAGCAGTAATAAATTCTTTAACAGTTGCTGGCATGTTGAGGTTTCTTCTCCTGTATGTGTCATTTCATGTTTTTTCTTGCGTATAGTGACATAAATCTCTTTTCACAATAATGAACATTTTGTGTGGCGTTCACCTGTATGTGCCAATTCATGTTGTTCGTGACGACCCCCGGCAGTACTAAATTCTTTCACAGTTGCTGACCTTTGTGAGGTTTCTCAACCTGATATGTTGTCATTTCATGGTTTTTATTACTAGTATTCTAATAATGTCTTTTTAAAGTACTGACATGTGAGGTTTTCACCTTTGTGTGTCATTTCATGGTTTTTCTTATTTTCATTGTTACTAAATGTCTCTTTCACAGTACTGACATGTGTGAGGTTTTCACCGAAGTGTCACTTCATGATACTTTCTTTTGACCAGTAGTAATAAATCTCTTTTTCCACAGTATTGGCATTTGTGTGGTTTGTCACCTGTATGTATCATTTCATGTTGTTTCTTGTAACGAGCAGTAATAAATCTTGGTTCACAAGGCTGTTGACACTTGGGGTTTTTCACTTGATGTCTCATTCATGTTGTTTATTTGATTTATGTTAATAGGTTCTCCATGTTTCAAGTGCTGGAAAATGGGTGAGGTCTTTCACCTGAATGCATTCATTTAGTCGTGCTTGTGATTAACATCAATAAATTCTCTTCACAATCTGAGCTAGGTGATGTTTTTTATTCGTTGGGTTGCTGGTCATGTGTTTCCTTTGAGGAGCAAAACCCTCTTCTCTTCCCAGTACTGACTGTTGTAAGTACATGGTAGTTTGGATGAATTACCATTAGCAAACCATTAGTATTATACCAATGTGGTTTGATTCCCTCTCATGGTTGCGAATATGGAATAGGATCGTGGTGTGGTACATTGCCAAATTGGCGTGTGCAGTATTTGCACACCAGTGGCGTTAATACTTTCCATGGGTTCTTCTGTTCCATTATCTATGGAAAGTGTAAAGTTATGTACAAATCAATCTGAGAGTACTAGTGAATAGGATTCTATGAGGGGTAATTTAGCTGTGACGTGAGCATACTGGAGTTAATAAGGTTCGTTGACTCAGAGATTTCCCCGGGAGGGCGCCCTCATTTTCAAACAGGTTTTGAATATATATAATAATGCTGGTCCATCTAATAATCACTGTGTGAAAAATAACTAAGCTCAAATCGAAGTCCTCCTATACAATCACAAACTGTTTTTAAAAAATTCTGGATCCGGAAATTGTTATACCGGTATCTTATGGCACTGTTTTTATATGGACATAAATGTGTACTACATAAAAACGAAAATCCGATTCATCTCTAACTTTTGAATGAGGCATTTTAGGTGAGTATATTTAGTTCTAGTTGACTATTTTATTATACACAAAAAAAATATATATTCGAAATTCTCTGAGGCAACCTTTAAGGTGGCAGCTTAATTTTAAGCTTGAGTGCTTTTTGTGTCACCCTCCTAAACACCTGTCATGGAGACCACTAACCAGCACCTCTAGATGATAGTCTATTGCTCCTTTACAATTAAACATGGCTTGTTGCAAAGACTACCATGCTAATAAACTGGAGGTGCTGGTTCGAGTCCGGCCAAGTGGCAATTTGTTCCAACACTTGCGAGGATACCCCATCTCCAGACCACAATAGAATATTCACTACATGCATGATGCCATTATGGTTGCTTACTGTCTGTCTCTCTTACTCTTCTGCGATATTAGGAGTAGGTCGACTTTGTCATTGTGTGCGGAATCCTTCTTGATTCCCCAAACCAAATTTGTGGGAATCATCCTAATTTCGCTGTGTAAAGTTGAAGTTTAAAGAATAAATCATTGATTCACGCAAATCAGTTTACGAGACTCTTTAGAGTATTGGTTCTCTGTTCTTGCCTAAATTCTAGACTGGTCAACCACCTTAAGCAATCTCAATGGGTTGGACGACAGAAAATGTACAGATTGTATTTCCTAATTCTTTAGCTGGTGATAATCAGTTAATTTAGAAAATGGAAAGTAGAAAGCAGAGCACTTACAAAAATCTACAAATTTAAATTACATCATTTGACCAAAGTGAAAGTGCAAGATAATCCAAGGACAAGTAAAGGGATCAGAGATTTCCCGATGAGGGTACATCAAATGAATCCGTCCTATAATAGAAAATCACAACATGTTAACATTCCGGATCCGGAATTTAGTTATACCGGTTAACATGGTTTACTGCATGAAAAACAAAAAAATCCCAATTCATTTATAAACTTTGAATTTTCGGTAACTCTCTTTATCTAGCGACTTTTTAAAATTAATTACACACAAAAAATATATTTAAGTTTTTTATTTTTTTCGTTTTTTTTAAACATAAATATTTTAAAATAGGGCCATATAAGACCTTTCTGTATGACAAGAAATGAGTGGTCTAGTTCATGGCGCAAGTGACAAAAAGGGCCATTGCAATAAAACACTGAACTAATCCAATTCATCTATAATTGGAATTTATAAGCATTTTAGGCGGCACCATCGTTAGTTAGCAGACTTTTAAAATTCATAACACCAGAATTATTCAAAATCTGGAGTCTTATCTCACTGTTTATTCCACGTCTTTCCACTTCGTTCTCTAACTTTTTTCCATCGATCTTTTGTTCCGTGTGCCTCCCCTATTTTTTCCTTTAAACAATTAAAATAAATTTGAAATAGGTATATATAGCACCTTTCTGTATGCACAAGAAATGAAGTGGCCTAATTCATGGTGCAATGACAAGAAGGGCCATTGCAATAAAATACCACTGAACTAAAGCGAAGGACAACAACAAACAACAATGGGTGTTTACCACCACAGTATCATTTATTTCACTGCTAAATTGATTTAAAGCGACACTGGCCATTTTAAAATAGTGCGCCTCAAGATTTTCAAAATCGATATTTTTACATGGTTGTTAAATGTAGATACACAGCCTCACCTGACATAATTAGACCCAAATAAGCGTTCCTTATGGTTAAACAGAACGATTCATAATTTAACGTCGCCGGCGACGTTAATTCAGCAGAAGACGAAAAATGGCGTTTACACAAAGAAACACGCACGCCGATGCATTTTCCCACGTATGCACACGGTTTGAACGGCTATAACATTTAGTT
>JAMKCH010000579.1:0-39861 GCA_023653785.1 Ophioderma brevispina
AATGTGTTGGTGCACTAGCAAGTACGCATTTTTACCTCGCTTGCCTCTCTCCACCCAGGAGTATCATGGGTTCCGGCATATGCTGGGAATGCAAAACAGACTCGCTGTGCCGGGAGGAGTGGCGAACCCCCACAGCACATTATTGAGGGAGGCTGGCCCAAACGCCGATGACAGAGAGTGGCACTCCCCGCCCGCGGACGCACCATTTGCATTTGCATTGATGATAAGCGGTGAACAATTGGTATATCCCTAACGTCCATAGAGGAAAATCTGCCCATCACCGCAAAAAAGTGAGGTAGCGGTATTTTGGTTACTGTATTTTTGCAAAACGAAACGAAACAGACACCATTGGATTACCCGCTTATTTCCCGTCATGCCTGCATACGTGTATACGGAATAAAGCGTGTAACCAATGGGAGTTCTGTTTTCTTTCGTTTCGTTTCGCAAAATACAGTAAGCCGCGGTATTTTTGTTGTCAATCTAGGAGCAAATTCCCACTAATATCCCAAAGCCGGGGTCCTGCTTCGGAACTTTTGTGGTGGGTTTTCAAGATTTTACGTTAGGGATATTACAAATGTAATTTTTTGAACCATTTTCCTTTCATCAGATATTCCAAAGTGGAATTCTATGGCTAAGTAAACTTAAGAAAACAGCAACTCCTAAAATACAGATCATAGTAAAGCAATGATTAAGAAACATTTCTATTATTTGGCCTACTTGGAGGCCTTTGGCTGCCATCATCGATCGTGGGAGTGGTAACAAACTCACTTCCAGTTTAGCTTACTATACAATAAAATCATTGTTTTAAAACAGTTTAACATAATGCTCTACCACCGTTGCTGCTGTTATTGTCCATTTCGTAAGTTTGCAGCCATTTTGGATGCCATCTTTGGATTCTTTAAAATTGAAAAAAAAAAGATAAAGGAGAAATTACTTTATTATGAGGAAACCATTAATGAGTCCTTTCAAATTTGACCCTTTTCGTTGGATTTTTGTCAACATTTTCTATGATTTTACCCATTGGCGGCCATTTTGGAAGCCATCTTCGAACAGTTTTAATTGGAAAAAATCCAATAAATGCGAAATGACTCACTAATGATTTAGGAAGTCAATTTCAATTATTCTTTACCCAATTTTGCCACATCTTATTGATGTTATACACCGTTATCTATATTTTTAACCATTTTGGTACCATTTTGGACGACATCGTGGATTTTTTAAATTGGGAAATAATCCAATTATTGGTATTATTAACTGAGATTAGCAATCAAATTCCAATAATATTGTATTCATTGACACATCTTATCGCTGTACACTGTTACAATTCTCTATGATTTTATCCATTTTGGCAGCCATTTAGCTCACATCGTGATTTTGCCTTAGCCCTTAAGTGCCAAATTTGTTTTCACATCTCAAATGTGTAATAGGACCATAAAAGGAAGCAAAAAGGTTGGTTTTGGTAGAGTCCGGGGGGGGGGGGGGAGATGCACGGAACCCGTCTGTAGATACTCGCCTATACGCTCTGAACGCTATGGTGTAAAAAACTCGAGCAAACCCATCTAGCTGGGCCACGTAGTGAAGGAGTGTGTGCTTCCGGATAAAATTGTATATTTTGAACACAGTACTTTAGGAATGATAATCCATAAAATTGATGGAAAGCAACTTGCCAACCCCCCCCCCCCCCCCTTATTTGACCCCAGCTTGGGTTTCAAGGTTATACAGGGATCCAATTTTTAAAATGGTTCCTAAAATTGTTGAAAAAACACCGTGATGTATGTCTGGTTACAAGGATTTATAGTTTACACTATCTCTGGCTTATAGTTCCGCAGTTATATGGGGGTAAAATTGTAAATGGTGAAAAAGTCAATATTGGTGTGTACATGGTTCAAATATAACTTTAAATACCCCAACACCATCGTGATAATAAAACCAGGTGGATTCTCACACCATAGAGAATGCGACGTCATTGCATGTGTTTCAAAGAAACTTCGTGAACGGCCTTCTGAATTGAGTTGTACGCGTCAATGAGATAACGCCGAATCGCCAAAACAATCTGTCTTACCCTGAGCCCATGTTACTAATAGCGCCTCAGCAGCGGAAATTTTTAGAATGACACACAACACCTGTAACCAGAGTTAATTTATTCTGCTACATATAACGGTCTCTGCACAAGGTACGGTTGAAGCAGATTCATTCAACTACTACATCGGACAACTCATTGGCATAACACATATAAAGTTTATTTCAATTCAGCTCCAATATAATCATCAATAAAATAATACAACTGGCCAACCCAAACTCAGGAAAATAAATATGTAGCCAGCATAAAAAACCCCAGAAATCAGTGAATATGGCTATGACACATGCATTGAACCTGGGCTCTAAGCTGATTGGTCGAGGTCAGGAGGCTTGGGCTCTATTATGAACTGGATGAGCCAGACCAAATGATGCAGTGCCATGGTACCTAAACACCTGCACAGAAAATAGCTGCATAGCTTTTAAATGCTAGACTTGCACACAGTCTTTACTAGCCTTGAATTACACTTTCGAAAACTCACCCCTACCCCCGGGTGTGAAATATTAAGGTCCACAATAACATCGAAAACGTCTATCATTCCATGCAGCTGTAAATCATGGCATCCACATAATCAGCCAGTAATCGGAAAACGAAAAAAAAACAACAAATAATCATGGGTTCGATACGAGCAAAATTAACATGCGTTTGCCTGCTGTCGCGGAAAACCATCAGTGATCATCACCTCGTGATGTCCCATCACATACCGCGACACCTGCACCAACATCTTCCTTACGTAATACCACATGCTATCGTTAGAAACTTTTAATATGCCTTCTGATATTTGCTTATACTATGTTTTTCTTCTAGATCTCCTTCCAGATCTTTGTCACACTCATCCTTTGTCACATACTCATCGTTAGAGATACATTCGTTCTTAAAGGAAATATGTCATGATCTGGAATATTTTGGAAATTTGGTATGGATGGAAAGCTTAGTAACGTAGATTAGATATAAATCAATAAGTTGAAAAATTGTCCACATTTGGTTGAGTAATTTTGCCCTTTTAAATTTCCCGCCCAATAGCTTACGCGAAAACAATTCGACAAATCCACATCGCATGCAAATGGTGACGGTCAAAGTGATGAACCCATCATAATTTAGGTCGTTGTGACCATCAATATCGCCGTGGTTGCCACTTCAATAATAATTAAACCACAACGAAATGAAACAAAATATTTCTTGCTGTCACTTTTTTTTCTAATTTTAATTTATACTTTCATTAATCCTCCAATATTACAGTTGTCGCATAACCATTCGAGTACACACGAGTTTTTGGTCATCCTTTGACCGTCCAGAGTTGGGCTCTTTTTTATCAATGAAGCCGTGCGAAAAATCCGCCCGTTTTCTTCGTCATCAAAAAAAGCCAGGAAAATTAAAATTCCTCGATTTTGTTACTTTTACATCAAATTGTATTATTTTTTGCGGAATTCCTGATGTATGTGACATATATTTTAATGTAAGTCAAACTGCGCTTGGACAAAATCTTGACATATTTCCTTTAATAGCCGGTATTCACAAAAGCGGTTAACTTTAACCCAGGGTTAACAGGGTTAAACCCACCATCATGGGTTAAATTCTGTTATTCTCTATGGGATATTAAACCCAGGCGTTTAAATTAACACTGGGTTAAAGTAAACAACTTTGTGAATACAGGCCTATATCTTTAACTTGTTTCATAATGTTTGGGAGCCTGATAAAATCGCTTTGATAATTTATTGTTTTCCACAATGGGTTGATACTGTATCTTCTCGCTTTGATTCGAGTGATTCAGATCATTCCGTACTTTGGCAATTAAGTCACTCATCCCTTCATATAACATAGTGTTTGTAAGATTTAATGTCTAGCTACGGGAAGTGAGCGGCCAAGAAGAAGAATCGTCGGTGGTACCCGTTTTGTTTTGTGGCCTGAAGATGACTTCTTCATCACTGGGGTCCTTCCATGCCAATTCACCAATTAGTCCCCATCACCTCATGGATTTCCTTTCTTTTTTGGTGTATTGAAAGATTTTAGGAGAAACTAAAATCCTGAAAAATTTGAGCTATGTACCTCTTTTCGTTGTCCACGCTACAGCAATTTTAATTTGAGGTCACCTCAAAAACTTACCGTGTGAATCAATCTTCAGAGTGCCATAAGTAAGGAATACACCCCTTCAGACCTTCCAACTTGGCAACTTCAGGATACCTTTTGCTGCAGTTTGGCAAATATGGAATCAGACAAAAATGCACTTTTTGCTCCGATAAAATGTTACAGGGGGTCAAAAAATGGTCCTAAATGTCCTCCGACCATACTTTGGGGGTCATAAAGTCAAAAGTAACAGTGTATTTAACTTCCAATTTTGGGCTGGGTGATAGCTAATCTTGAATACTTGGCATGGGAATGAACCCCACTGTGTTTAGGTTTAGAGTGACTAATACCTGATTTATTTTGGCTCGTTTTTCATTGTTATCAATGAATGTATTCAGCGTGACTGTGGGTGTATGATTCCTTACCGTTGAACCTTGAATCTTTGTTGAACAATCTGTGAGGTCTTTCCGTCGTTGCCACCCTCTTTAGAACTTTTTTTCAACCATATCACAAAACAAATGTCTGGGTCAGCCAGTATGTTGAACAAGATTAATTACACATCCAACTGCTATTTCAGGCAAAAACTCTATTTTTTAACACATAAGTGACGTGGGGGGGGGGGGGGGGGGGGGTCCTAGACCCTCCAAATTGTTTTCGCACTGGCAGCTTTACGCGTGAAATTTTTGCGCCGAAATATTTTGTAATTGTCTGACTTTTAAATGCGCTTCTTTACATACCAAAAATTCCCTCGGAAAGTGGTTTCATTAGGAGGGGGAGGGGTGGACCCCCCCATTGGGCACTAACGGAGTGAAACCCCCTTGGTCACTTAAGTGTTAAAGCGATATGCGGTCTCGAACGTTCGGGGGTTGACCATTCCTGGATGATAACTGGTGGGTGTGGTCAACATTCAATTCCGAAAATGTTTGAGGTTCCTTCAAGGTCATGTGGGTGCTCCAAGTCAAATTACTACAAATGGTTATATGGTCCTGAAACCCCCCCTTGGAGGGGGTTGTTATCAACATTTGCCTACCAAAAATGTTCAATGTATGTTCAGGTCATCTGGGGTCATCCATAATTAATCCCCGACCATTTGTAAAGCGCCTTTTCCGAAGATTTCAAATTGCTGTTGCCTATATTACGCTGCCACAGGAAATCGTCACAACATCATTTCGCTTCATCATAGGCCGGCAGCTTAGATTGTAATATTCCCCCCTAAACTCCCTAGATTTCCCTTGGGTGAACGAGGCAATTGAGATTACGGTATCTTGCCCAGTGACACAAACACGTTCACTACAGCGAACTTACTATTTACAATGGTTTTATGATCTTGAGTCCCCTGCGCCTTATCCCACTGCGCCACACGTGCTCCTCACTCCAAATCACTCGAAATGCTTTGGATTTTCATGAAACTTCGTGAGTGTAAATCAACATAGTGCTGAATGGTAGGGTCCATTTGGAAGGTCATGTGAGATCATCCAATGTTCAATGGTTGCATATGGTCATGAAACTTGGTGGGGTGTCAACATTTATACCAAACCCTTCAATTTCAGATTCTTAAAATCCCAGGGGGATTTGCAAGTTTCAACAGTACTTTTATATATTAATTAGAAGGCTGATTGACTCAGAGATTTCGACTCAATTTATATAGATTCCAGTGATAGTGGACTAGTCTTACTTTTCTGTAGGTGGGGTATGGAATTGAGGGGGTAGTATAAAAAAACTTTTTAGTCATGTATTGTGGTATGAGTTGCGCTATAGCCATGATGCCAACCCTGAGCAGTTGTGCCATTCACAGTCCCAATCAAAGTCAAAGCATAACCCTAGATGTTCAAAGAAGAAAGCGCAAACTAAATCCAGAATCGTTTCAGTGAATAGTGAAAGCAGGTGATTGAAGATGAAAGCTGATTTGATGAATAGTGAAGATAAGAGTTCTGCATTGTAACACAACGGGGGACGTGAAGCCTTCTAAAATAATGAGATGTTGTGGTAGGCAATGTTTAAAACCCATTCTGGGGTAGACACACTATGCGTCACATAGTATAAAATACAAAGTATTGGCATCAAACACACTTTTGATTTAAATTGCTCAATTAATTTCCAATTAAAAGCAATCATCCGCTTAGTGTTTCGTTTGGTATATCAGTGCAATTGTATCAAAAGCGAAGAGAACCACTAGTTATAGGCCTATGGTACTTAAACATGTTTAGACAATTCCCAAATTAGTATTGACGGACGAAACAACGTAAATTATTTTGTAGTTGGCCAGTTTATTTCAATCCAATCTCCTTGTATGGCGAGGAAGAAATCGAAGATTTTTGGATATTCATGTCCCCTATTTTGAGAATGGACGAGGTCCAAACTCCGCCCAAACGCTACCATTCAAATGGAATATTCTATACTTGTATTAATGAAATGTCGACTAGAACTAAAAGTAGTAACATGAAATGCCCAAGTACAATTGAAATTAATCGGATTTTTTTGGGACGCAGTAAACATTCAAGTATTAGCTTAGGAATACATAGGCTACTATGGTATTAAAAAATCCCGGATCCGACTGTGATGAAGGCATCGATTTGTTTGAACGAGCAATATCTATTTGTACGCAAGAAACACGATTTTTCAGAAAATGAGGGCGCCATCCCAGGGAAATCACTGAGTCAGCTTTTAATATTTTCGAAAAAACTTCATCCTGACAACTCAAAAGGTGAAATTTTTCGATTCGCCTTTTGCAAATAAGTTGAGATATGCAATTCTATTTCTACTGCCAGCTGTTGACCTATTCAATGAAACCATCAACAGAGGCGTTACCTCACACAAAACATATGGTTCCGTTTGATTCAATCATTAGACAGAACATGAGCTAACATGCTTATAGTTAGGCATAGTTTGGCAGAAATTCCAAAAGTGGAGAGGAGGAAGCTAAGGCCAATAATGGCTCCTAACGTGATCGTTCACACTTCTTTGTCTCGATATTGTGTGGCATTTTGTGTTATACTTGCTGTGCTCGAAACTATTTAAGACTAATGCCTTATATGCCGAACGCAGTTCGTGAAACCAATGATACACCAAAATTATCATCCTATACATACGTGAATCTGCAATGTTGAATGATTCTCTCTATCGAAATGGTACAAGCTTACAACAGGTCAAAAACGACAATCGAATATTAAACACACACGACCCAACAAATGAGGGTAGCGCCAGTCTCACTGAAGTCTTCGCGTGAAAAAAAGGTTATTAAACCCAAAACGATACCGTGTGGCAGCAAAGCTGATCGAGAACAGGCAAATATTGGGGAAGCAAAGAGGTCGTAAACGACGGTTCCTTTATCAACAGAACAGTGGTAAACCCCAGTTATAAATACGTATTTTCTATTGGACCTCTGTAACAGGAACTCCAGCAACGACGATGTATTCCTTTTGCTCATTGATCCCGTCAATCTAGCGAGAAGAAACGGCGAGGCGTAACTCGAAAAACTTGTGCGAAACCTGAGCCACGTGGGGGAACAACGCATTGCTACCGTTTTCCTTTGGAAAGCACGAATTACACAGAGGAGAGCAAGGTGCTGAAGGAAAAAACACGGTTACAGAGAGACTCTGCAAGGTATTTCACGACCGTATCGTAATCTACATTAAAACGATGATGGTCTTTAAGTGGGTAACTCCTTCTGCAATCACACAAAATTGTTAAAAATTGATGGCGGATTACTAAATACCAAAATCTACAAAACGTGGTGACCACATTTAAAAGATTCATCTAACGCTATTTATGAAGGTTCTAAAAATTCGGTAAACATCCGGTTACGATATCTTACACAGTAAATGGTATGTGTCTCCCGCTTAATTCCCTTATGCAGAATTCGCGAAATATGTGAGTGGATATGGGTATATTATTTCTGGAGATCTTTTAAATCCTGCTTATCTGTTCTAACTCACGTGCCCTACTATCAATCGAAGAGCATAGTCGATACTTATGAAAACGATAGGCATCATGCCGAAATATGACAGTCGCTATTCACATAAAACATATCCTTAGCGAAAAATGAGACAACAGTTGATTAGCTTGTTTATTTTCAAAGGTTTTTACTCTGGGAAGCTTTGAAGTCTCCGAGCAAGCGAATGAGTTTTGGGTGAAATGGCTCACTTTGAGGACACGAGTATGGAAATATAATCACGACAAGGGGCACTCTGTTAAACACTACAAGATAACTGATATTCCCTCGAGAACTGGATAAATTCATTATCCGAACCCGCAAATACGGGGCGATCTAACCATCTAAGCTATCCAGACGTGAGTGTTATGGATGAATAACTTAGAAGCCAGTTGTAACATTGACCTAATTTTGGCGAAAGCATATTGGTACACAATTATTCAATCTACATGAGTTTTAAATATGATTAGGAACTACTTAGGATTCGACTGGTGAGCGTGTTGCAATCAATCAAGACGCAAGTTCTAATGCTATGCGGGCAATGTTTTTATACAAAGGTAGACTATGGTAATGCACTTCTTTCTGGTTGCAGAAAAAAAAAAGATGTTGCCTTCGCTACAGCGCCTACAAAAACGTGGCGGCCCGCATAGTTTTCCAAGTTCCACGTACCCATGGCTACCATCAACATCCCCTTGTTAGACTCTTAATATGGTTATCCATTGACAAACGTATTCAATTCAAAGTTCTTGTCTACATCTACAAGGCACTGAATGGTCTCTTTCGGTCACATATCTTCAGATTGTATCACCATTTCTAGTCATCAAGGGAAGGCCTACGCTCAAGTATGGACAATTCTCGTCTTTGTTATCCCACGTAGTAGAGGAAGGGACGGGTGATGGATCTTTCAGTGTCTATGGCCACTCTCTGCGAATCAATTACCACTTACCATTAGGTCAGCCCCAAAAGCCAGTCTTTCAAAAACAAGGTTAAAAAAACCTACATGTAGTAAATTTGTCAAAGTTTGAACTCGCTGTTCATTTAACACATAATTTTATTATAATTATATTATATGTTCTTTTGTGTGAAGCGCCAATGATCACTTCCTAAGAATTGCGCTATATAAAGCATCGTTATTATTATATAAGCATCGTTTTATTACGTGTGAGCAACTAGAGCATGGGAGCTAGAAGCATTTCCAACCCGTCTCAAGTACAAACGGTGGAATGATTAAATATGCAAACAGTCTGAAAGGGACCACGGAAAACGTGATTCTGAAGTTCCGCATTTATGGTGGCTTATGAAAGGTGCAGTTCGTGATCCAGGACCTTCATTTGTTTATGGTTCACTGAAATCCAACGAGAAAAGCTTATTTCCAAAATTACCGTTGATTCTGCCGGTGCGTTGCGTTTGATGTTATGAGCAAAATGTTTGTTTCACAATGACCACCATATGCCCACTGGCTGTAATTTCTGGGCCGTTTTACGGACAGAAAATACAAAATTTCAGATTTTCCCAGAGTAGATTTGAATTTCTTGCAAGATAAGCACACATACATACCGGTTGCAGACGTTCCAGCTGATATTAAACAATCTCAACTTTTTTGAGGTATGGCGGGGGACGAGGTGTGGATCACGAAATCCCCTTTAAGAGATTCCCCCGACAAAGATTACCAGGGGTCAAATTTTAATGACCCGATCATGTTTGAAAAGTATCACATGTTTTTGCCGAATTTCAAAAAGGTATAGTTTTTGCACTATTAGACTTAAAATTGAGATTTCAGGTTAAAAACGGCAAAAATCACTAAAAAGGGTCAATTTCAGTTGTACAGGGTTCAAATTTTAAAATTCCTCTGATTCCGGGGAAAAATAGTGCAAATGTTGGTGGGGCTCATAAGATTAAATAAGGATGACTTTATGACTGTCCTGTCTTAATTTAAATGCTTAGTTACCAATTGTAGGGGCCTCCCAAAGGTCAGCGTCCATTGCATTCATGGGTTTGACATGTTTCCCTACTTTGTTAAGTTTCTCAAATGCTTGGTCCCAGTCTGCTTTCTCATTCTCAGCGAAACGGCATTGAGTAAGAATCTATTTTGAATAAAATACCATGACATTACAATTGTGATCACTGTCAGAATTTGAACCTGAAATCTATAATTTGGATAATACATTTTATGTTTTGCTAAGCGCAGCTTTTGTCAAACACAAACCAATTTTATCGAAGGTTGGGCGTCACGCTCGCCTGGCAACAGGTGCCGGCCTTTGTTTGGATCACGTTTTATCCTGTTTGCAAGCCCGGCCTTTTCAGGTTTTCGCGGCCTTGCCAGTTCCATTTGCGCTGGCTTGTCTTCTCTCCTTCATTCAGCCCTCTTGTTTTCATCCGAGTTGGTCGGGTTCTTGTGTGTACTGAAAATCATTAATAGATCGGCTCCGTTTGCTGTGAATGATATTATTCGTAGCTTCGGTCCGATGGTATATACCAGTGGATTTTATTAGCACCATCATCATCGCCTCGATCTATGGACTTTATTATCATCCCTTTCTTGGCTTCGCTTAGTTTCTATCGACTGTGTTGGTGTTGTCAGTAAATTGTGGAGTTTGTCTTTACGCCAGTTTGCTTACCTAATGGAAGTCGCAAGAATTGGACTATCGACTAGTGTGGTCCAGGTTAGTGAGTGCAGAAACACTTGGAAATGCTTTATTTATTAAAAACCGTGACTATTCTAGATTTACGCTAACGAGAACAAGATATGTTGAGAGGAAATTACGTGAAATATAATCTAATCGTGCTACTTTGCCATGTTTACGCAGCTACGCTAAATTAGACCGAGACTCTAGTACGTGGTGTGTGGACTTGCGCTTTGCTAAGCGTTATCTCGTCTTTCCGCTGGATGTACTTTTTTGAATGTACTCTCGCGTTAGGGAATCGTCAATGACTGTTGGAGTATGGGACGCTGTTTAAGACTATTTCCAAGTTCTGTCGGCATTACCTTGGTACACAACTCACTGAGCCTTCATGGAGTTGTGTCAGGAGGGAGCATTCATTTCTCGGACTTATTAACACGGACTCTGCAGAAGAGCTAGAAAGAAATCGGTTTACGCGTTGGAATCGCCAGTCTTGGTTTGTGGAGTTACGGCACTTTTGTACAAAACTTCAGCGTCACGAAGATCAACAATTGAGAATTTTCAAATTATGGATAAATGGATTACCTTGCGATGTATCTAGAGGATCGTCGGACACGCCTTTAAGATGAATCCTTTACAACACTTGAAGCTAATTTATTCAAGCATTGAGTGGCAAGGTTTAAGCTAGTTGTTTAGTCGCAATGGACACCTGCGTACGGGATAGTCCGATCCATGTTTGAGCAGTCAAGCTGACGGAACGGTAAATGGTAATTTGGTAGAGGTATTATCAATCAATTACCTTTAATGCAGTCCCTATTGATACTTAGGTTTAGTGACCTTGGATCAATCCTGCATTTATAATGTTATACAACCGATTGTTTTTGTCGTCTTTGTGTGGTTTATTTCCTCCTTCCTTCTGTTCCCTCAATAAATCCATTAAACTAATTAGAGTTACGATGATTCTTCCATGAAGGTATCTGTCGGTTCAGTTATAAGCATTCATTAACTTACTGCAGTCCCTTAATGTTTAGTGATCCGGGATCAATCACTGCTTCTAATGTTAATCAGAATATTTGTCGAGTTGTGTGTGTGTTACCTTCTCACTTCTTCTGTTCCTTTCATCTAGCAGATAAGTTATAATAGTCCTAGTTTTTGCATGAGAAGTTTTTTCTTACTGTGTCTCCAGCTTTATTCGCGTTATTCATTAACCAGTTGGCAGGCTTTGCCTTTTCATTTTTTTATTTCCCCCCTTTTTGGACTTGTTTTTGTTACTCATGGTACGCTGTTTTTTCAATAACAGCGTCGTATTGTTTGGGGTCCGTTGTTCTTTCCATCAGTTAATGTATTGTTTTTTGCTTGTGTTGGGTTATTTTCTTTTCTATGAGTGAGTCGGGCTATTCATTAACTTTGTTTTTGTTCACTGCCATCGCCCGATTTGTTCAATAATGACTGTATCGCGTCTCGTTTTATTCTCTTTGTCTATTTTTTCATGGTGGTTTTTCTATTACTACGGCTGTTGCTGTTTTCTAAATTTCTCAGTAAATTTGTATCCTATGATTGTTGCTATTGCCTCGTGCTTGCTCAAGCGAGAAAACAGATAAACTTTTTTGTTCGTTGTGTGTATGTATGGTGTGGTAGGGTAGTGTTTGTGCATGTATGTATGATGCGTGTATGGTAATGTTTGTTAGATTATTAATATAATAATGTGTATATGGTTAAATAGTTTTGAGTCCCATCCGTGCGAGTGTGAGTTATGTTTATGTTGTAGATTTTTGGAAGTGTTGAAATAAGTTATGTTTGCGCTGTTTGTTTGCATGTGGTGTGTATAGGCGTGCGTGCGTACATTTGTTGTGCGTATCTGTGCATGTAATTGCTATTTTGTTCCTTTTTGTTGCCTTTGTTATCCCTGTCTGCAATGCTTGGACCATTGCATCCATCCTTTTTTTTAGTAGTTCAATGAAATTAAATTTAAATTTATAACCGGTGCCATTTCCGAGGCCATGTAGGCTGAGTAAGTAGGTTTCATTTGCTTTATTTGTTTGGCTAAAATCATTTGCAATGTTTCGGCAAAATTTCAGTGGGTTGGTCGCAAGGCTTGTGCGTGCTTTTCGCTGTGTAGGGTCAATGTATATGGCTGTTTAAGGGTTTTTCTATAATCATGATTTTTCTTGTAGGGTAGGAGGTGTAGAGTTTTCCGATCACGTCGATAGACATTGGCTCATGGCTCGGTACAGCGTTACCTGGGTTCCATGTAGCCCTGCAATCATCTGGCTCTGTTTATCGATGACTTGTGCAGCGTAATCTATCAAGCCCAGTTGACTGATTCTCTGCACTTAGTGTGGCTAATTTTGTTCATTTGTCGTTTGAACTTTTATTTGAATTTCCTGATTGGTTGTAGGCTTGTCTCCTTTAAGGTCTCTTCGACAGCGAGTTCAAGACATAATTAAGTGCCACGCTTTTTCTTGGTGAATCTTTTATTCGCCGGTAGTTTCGGTGTCGGATCCGAACAAGTATCATCAATTTCTCACATCACACTTGGCTTCCGGGCAAGTGTTCGTTGACGGTGGTTTCATTATCGGTTAGGTGTTCCACTATGTGTACAGGCTGTAGCTGCATTGTGCCTTTCGGTGGAAGGAATTCACTTGGTCCTGGTGGGGGGGGGGGGCTTCCGGAGTTGCCTTTTTCTTTACGGTGTTTATTTTCCCTGGTGTACAGTACATGTATGTTTGGTGCATATCTTGGGTGTAATGCTCAAACAAATATGTCACGGTCTTTTAACTTTGGGCATTTAGCTTTCTGGCATTAATTTTCAGACGATGGGGGTCCTTTTTGGTTTTCTTCGCATTGGATTTAGTGATGATTGCCCGTGTGATGTCAGTTTGGCAAGGTCCGTCGTTTGTTAAAAATAGCCTTCGTTTATTATTGACCCTCTGTTTGGTTTTGGTGACTTGATTGTAGACTGTCTTAATGCTTATCCGGTGCGTGTGCAAGTATCTTGGTGATAGTCTATCTTCGGGCGCACATATGGTTTTAATGGTTAAAGTTCGGACAGAGGTGGTGTAACTTTTAGGCGTTTATCGACGAAAGATGTTGGTTTATGTTTGGTTTAATCCTGGCAAATGATAGTTCTCGAATTCTCAGCCGTTAGTTAAATGTACGAGTGAAAGTAGTATTCTTTTTAAGCAGTGACTTCGTGGGGGTTTTGCAAAGTGCTTTGTTCGCCACTAGTGTCAGTTTTCGTATATTAAGCGTTGTCTTCTGCTCATGCTGTCCGATTCTGTTTGTTATCTCATCTATTTCTTTGCATTGGATTTAAATGACTCTGGCTTTCTACCGAGTTTGCCATTTGGCAGATTGGTTTGTGGGTTCGTTCTACACAATTTTAGGTTTTCATCGTAGCTTTGTGATTCGATATTTTTATATTCAGTTTGTGTAACGCAGAGCTTTTCGAACGTGTCGGGGTTTGAATGGAAAGAAGGTACCAGCTGGCCTTACAACGTCCTTTATGAATTGCGGGCCGCTTGTGGGAGTCGCCGCAGGCAGCGTAGGAAGTAACCAGGCACGGTTTATCGTATTTCAAGATTTCTAATGTCAGAGATCATGCAGCTCCTAGTAACGCCGTTCCTAAGCAATCTTTTTTTTGTGTGTGTAGTGCGTAGTTTTTTTTTCGCTGCTAATTCTTTTGTCAAGGCGTGTTGTGGTTTTTATAGTAGCCGTTGTTCAGTCATAATGTCTCCGTTCTGGTATGTTGGCTGCCACTAGCTGAAATTCGAATGGCTGATGGATCTTTTCGTTGTTTCTTACAGTTTTTGTATAGATATAAGCTTTTTGTGTGACCCTCTAACCTCACCTTCACTTCCGTTTGCCTACACGCTCTGCGTAAAGCATTTGAGCTAAGGCTTTCTCCATATTCTCCATATCCTTTAATATTATCCTTTAAATTGTACAGCTTTCAGTTGGGTGTATCAACTACAGCAGCTCTGCAAGGGTGTCTGGGGACTCAATTAAGCGTATGGTCGTTGGCATTCAGATGCATGTATTAGGGAGAGGCGCCGCCTCCGTCATTTTCATTTTGAGGATTTTTGCTATATATTTTTTATTCAAGAATGTTAAACCAAGATCGTGTTTTTTTAGTATTTTGAATATTAGGTTCCGTGCGCCATGGATAGTGGGGGTCAGCCTCATCAATTGGGCAGGCCATATAAAACTCAATTCAAGGCGGCGGCGATGTTCTATGTAAAGGACTTGGCGGCGCCCGTGTTAAAAAGTTTGGCCTATGCCTCAGTTTTCAAGGTTGTCTAGCTAAGGTCTGCCTCCCTACTACTCTGAGTTGTGCATTTCTGTCCAATAATCTGTCGGTCGAGCCGATGAAAACTACTCGTCAGTGCATTGAGGAAAACCTCTCAGCTGTCCGTCAACTTTTGCCTTCTCGCATTATCTGGTCCGACGTCTTACCCAGATTGTTTTCTGTTATGGTGCAAATATGCGGGGACGTCACGCGTTGGCGGTTTAATTAAATAAATGTTTGCACCAGTTTTGTTCTGCATGTGGGAGTATTTCATCAGCACAGTCATGCTTTTTTTCCCTGGTTTCAGTTTCAAGCCATCTTTGTATAGAAGGGATGGCTGCACCTCTCCGTCTTGGGCAATGATACCGCGGAGAAATTTTTTGAGAGGCATTGCTACTTCTTACAATGATCACCATTATTGTGTTCCTACACGCCTGCCCCCCTCCTAATCCAAATTTTAAAAAAAAAGGGGGGGGGGGGTAAGGCAAGTACATCAGATAACTTGTTTGGCGGCCTTTTTTATAAATTTGTCTTACTCAGCCATTTGCTTACGATAATCATTTATTTTATTGGAATTATGCAATCTTAAGGCATCGCCAAAAAGGAGCTAGAGCAAACACTCAGTAGTACTTGCTTGTAGTCAATTAATCTGAAGTATTGTAAACTTGAGGGCAAACGCCAAAAAGGGGCCAGGGCAAAATGCTCAGTATTAATTAAACTATTCTTCAATCTCTTTGCTGGTCATGCTAAAGGGGCAAACGCTAAATTGGGCTAGGGCAAACCTCAGGGAATTTTGCTATTAATATTAATCTTAGTTGTTGGTCTGCTTGAAGGCAAAATACCAAAATGGCTAGAGCACACACTCAGTACTTTAGTATTTGCAACCAAGCACTCTATTTGTGAACACCTCTTGAATGCAGGCGCCAGAAAAGAGCTAGTGCAAATCCAGTTTTTTAATGTCAAATAGTTCATTCATCATAATTACGCTTTTGAAGGACAAAAGCCAAAAATTGCAAAAGAGCAAGCGCTCAGTAAGGATTCAGCTTAGGCAAACGCCACGGCCTACTGCAAGGATTCACCTTCAGAGCTATTTATAGTTTCATTTAATTTTAAACAATCTGATTCGCTCTATTTGTAATTAAGGCGATTATTTCTATATGGGGTGCATCACTCTGATAATTGGATGAGAGAACACTTATATTAAATGACCTCGTCGGGCTAAAAAACAAGAAAAAAAAAAAAAAATAAGAGGCCACTTCCATTTTGTTCCCTGTCCAGTCCTTTGATAATACAGTTTATGTTGTGCCCTAAGCGCAGCTTTTGTCAACACATAAACAATTTTACTCGAGAGGTTGGGCGTCACGCTCGCCTGGCAACAGGTGCTCGTCGTTGTTTGGATCCCTGTTGCAGCCCGGCCTTTTCAGGTTTCGCGGGCTTGCCAGTTCCATTTACCGCAGCTTGTCTTCTCTCCTTCATTCAGCCTTTGTTTCATCCAGTTGTGGTCGTGTTTCCTTGTGCGGCTGAAAAACCCTTCCCTCCCAACCTCTGATGCCTAGTTAGTTGGGTTAATAGTTTTTTATTGTTGTGCATCAGCGTCGTGTTCTCCTATTTCTTTGTAACCTTGGCCATTTTCCTTGTTTTGAGGAGTCAGTTATTTTATTGGATCATTACTGCAATCTTTGAAGGCAAACGCCAAAACGAGCTAGAGCAAACACTCAGTAGTACTTGCTTTGTAGTCAATTCAATCTGAAAGTATTGTAAACTTGAGGGCAAACGCCAAAAAGGGGCCAGGGCAAAATGCTCAGTATTAATTCAATCTATTCATTCAATCTCTTTGTGGTCATGCTTAAGCAACGCTACATTGGGCTAGGGCAAACGCTCAGGAGAATTTGCATTAATATTAAATCTTATTGTTGGTCACGCTGAATGCAAATACCAAAATGGCTAGATCAACACTCAGTCAATGTACTTTAGTATTTGCACCAATCAATCTATTTGTGACTCTTGAAGGCAGGCGCCATAAAGAGCTAGTGCAAATGCTCAGTTTTTTATTAATGTTAGTCAGTCAATCATACTTACTGATAGTTGAAGAAGGCAAAATGCCACAAAATTGAAAGAGCACGCTCAGTAAAAGGAATTTCAAGCTTCAGGCACCGCCCCCCGGGCCGACTGCAAGGATTCACCCTTCAGAGCTATTATATTTTCATTATATATTTACAATACTGATTCGCTCTATTTGTAATTAAGGCGATTATTTCTATCTGTGGCATTCCACTCGATAATTGATGAGAGAACACTTATATTAAATGACCTCTCGGATGGAAACTAAGAGGCCACTATGCCACTTTTGGGGCCTTCCCTGGTCCGTTACCTTTGATAAATTCAGATTTCAATTGACAAATTGAAATACTACCAAAATGGAAATTATAAAAATTTGGAAAAATCTATATCTTTATGGGTTATATATTCCCTCCAGAGAACCAGAACTAATCCTAAATTGATAAAATAACATGCCATTGAGATATGTCCTCTTGCAAAAATGTGAATGCATTATTCAGTGCACTTGAAATAATGCAATAATTATTGAATACTATACATTGTAATATACATAACTATATCATATCTATAACACCTGTTAAATGAATGCCGACCATATGCCTTCAGACATAATGAAGTAAGAAACGTATGAATAATATATCATAAACATTCCCACGACATTGATCATGATCAAATACTGAATCAGTATACTCAAAAATAATGCAAATATTACTGAATTATACTAATTGCGATGGGACATACTTGTATATTCTAATAAATTTACAAATGGCATTTGCACCAATTGGGATCATTACCAAAATGTGAATGCATTATGACATCTTCAAATAAAATACAACCATTTTTATTGATTATAACTTATAGAAGTAATTACAGCTGTAAATTATATTATGCGGGATATGCCTCATATGCATTGAAACGAAGCCGATACATATGTATCATTTGAAAAATAAATTAACCATGTCATTGACATTTATACATTCAATTCATAATTCACTGACAAATTGTGAAAATCACCAACATATGAAAATAAAGGTTAAATATACTGAATACTATTGAATACTGACAAGCTGTAAAGTTAAATGCTTTGTTAAAATGATGACTTCAATTCCAATTAAATGGACTTGATTTGATGTGTACTGAATAAATTGGCAAAATGGCAATTGGGACATTTTACTAAATGTGAATGTATTATGACTCGGAAATAATACAAAGTATTATTGAATACTATTTCCAGCTATAGATTAAGTCTATGTGAAATTCATCGTTATAATAACCATTCAATAATGCAAGAATTGACTAGGTATTGCAGGTGAAACATTAAAAAATGTGTTGCGACTTTGTTTATCATAAAAATTATTACCTTGGTGGGTGGGTCCCCCTTGTGACAAACTACAAAGTTAAGTTTGAAATTGACATACATCTAAGGCAGTTTATTCCAGGGCCGCTGTGTAGTTTTGCTGCCATCTAAGGCGACTCGTATTGGAATTGTTGGAGTCAAAGCAGTCGTGTGTTTGAGCTATTATTCATTTTTTAGTAACACAAAATAATCCCCGTTCTGCCTGAGCGGTTGTAATGAAATAGTGTATAGAGCGAGACGTGCGTGTATAGAAGGTGCTAGTTCCATTCTTACTGATTTTTTTTTTCATTTATGCATTCGCGTTTTAAAGACTACGAGAAGTCCTAACTCCACCATAAATGGATATTAGACAAGCAATGGAGGACCACATGGAATTATAAGACTCAATGATATCAGACAGATGGATGTTAGACCAGATGGATATTAAGACCAAATGGGTATTAGACGAAATGAATAATAGACCACAATGATACTCAGACCAATGGGTATTAGACCAAAGCATTAGACGCACAATCGCTTAATCGGCGATATGAGTTTTGGACTAGATGCATATTAGACTACAATGGGCTATTAGACCTAATGGTTTTAACTAATGGTATTAGGCCCCTTAAGACAATGAGTCACCGGTTGCACACTTGAAATGCAAGAAGAAATACACATCAGACTTGTATAAATATTTGCCTGTTGACCCTTCATACTGTTCCATGGCCCTTTTTAAGGGGCCATTTCCAATGAACAAACCACAAGATCAACGTATGTCCATGTTGACAAAAACCCTTCGGGGCGGGGGTGGACGAAAAGGATGATCCTGACACTATGAGAGCCAGTTGAGGGCCAACACTTTCAATATCTCAGGCCTTTCTTTCTAATTCAATTCTCGAATTCTGGCAGGGACAACCGTGAAGAAAAGGAAAGATTTCATCCGGCTTCTGATTTGTTCCTTTTAAACACCTTTTTACATTACACACGGTAACTAGGCCTCAATGCTATCTGTAAAGAAATCTTATGCTCGTGCACAACTAGTTTTTTACTATGAAATGTAATATTACACAACTCTATTATTTGTTAATCAGTACATGATAATATAAATATCGAATCACAGTCCATATTAAGTAATCACTGAAAACATAAAAATCATTGTACTATTGCAATTACATATAATTGGTATTTAAGAATTTTTATAACAGTGACCATGGTCAAATTCACTGATCTCACACACTCAATTCCACATCCACCATCTTCAACGTTTTTCCTGACCTGCTCTTATCCTTTTTTCAATAAGGTGATAATTGGTTGTTTGGAAATGGGGATGGGTGAATAGCAAACTTAACACCATGCATAAATGTCAGTGTGAACTTTTCTTATACTAATTTACACACAAATATACCTTAAAGTCGACAGTGGGTAACAACAAGTCGACATAAAAGAGTGGGTAACTGGCAGAAAGATGAAATTTAAGTTTATATGTCATGAGTTTTCATAAAAAACGGAATGCTAACACTTCACAAGAAATAAGTGAAATTTGGGGTCATTTTGAGTCAGAAGCAAAGAGACCAAGCATTCAGTGGAGGTGTGTCTTCTGTGGGGCAGATGCTGATTGGCTAAACTTTCTTTGTGTGCAGAATGATTTTTTATTGAACAAGTTAACAGTTGCATCTAGACAAAATATTGAATATACTATGAAACATTTTGCTGTTACTGTTTTTAGATTCCTAGATTCCAGCAAACGAGCTTCTCAGTATTTCATTTGTATTCTTTGTTTATTAGATTTTTTACAGTATTTTCCTGTAACTTACGTTCTTATTCTTACAGTATTTTGCTGATTAAAATTTTGGAAATTATTTCCATGAAAGCTTCGTTTTGACGAAGTGTGATAAGAAATGTCTACAACGTGGAAATTGTCTACCAAGTTCCCCTGTCACATTGCATTGTTTTTTAACTACGAAAGATTTAAAATTTAAAAATTTTAAAATTTAAAAATTGCAAAATTAATTATTATGATAATAATATGATAGAAAAAGTTTTTTCAAATCTTTTTTGAATGACTGCCACATTCACAATATAAACATATGAGCTTATAATTATTATAGGAATTCGTGACATGCGTCTGAAAATAATTAAAAAAAGGTAAAGTGCATCTATTACAGAAAATAGTCTTCATGATATTAAGCTTCTTGATAACATATGACATTGCCTAATTAAAAAACAATGATTCACCTGGAGCATCTACACAAATATTCCCGCACAATATACCATGTTGTCCCATTTAATTTCATCAATTACCATAATTGCCGCATCCAATGCAGCACGTTGCACGAATCAACTGATTTTTGACTTGCCTTTTTGAAACTATGCCAATTTCACATACAAATACAATATAATAGTAGTTGTCAATACAATGGGTTATCAGTTATCATGTTTACTTCACCTATGCAAAATCATTCACCTAGACAATGACATGACTAATATAATTTGAGGCATGCATTTTATAGGCACAATGTTACACCTATACTGTTAGACACGCAATATACCCTATGGAATTTAAAGTACAATGCAATAGTTTTACCAATGTAAGGTGACAACATTCAGAGCCATGTAATACCGTACATTTTAGAACGGTTATCAATAGTTAGTTGATACTATAACCTGCTTCTAACACAATCATGATTCACACAGTGTTACCAAAGTATGGAAATCTTCAGTTGTGAGTATGAATTCGGAAATCCTTAACGGAATATACTGTGCATTCCGTGGGGGTTTTCGAATTCATAATTGTTCAGGAAAAAAAAGTGTGTCAGATGGGTCGGTTACGGAAACTTTTTTTTTCTTTTAATTTTAATACCCATGTCATTGTGAGTGACATACTTTTGTTTTGGTTAGGAAATAAATCATACATTTTTTTTATGTTTTTTAATTTTTGATATATTTTCTGTAAAATACAATATATCATTTTGTGGCAATTCTGTGTCAATATTTTTGGTTTTACTACCATAGCAATATGTGTCGTATTTAATTTCCCTTTCTATATTTTTGGGAAATTCCCTTTCTAATGTATGCCAAATTAAATTGTTGTAAAACATTTGACCATCACATTACCTTTTAACTAAGGATCTAGTGCTTTTCAATCAAGCCATTTCAAGCTCATGGTCTGTTAAGAGAGTAATTTCCGACAATGGCAGATAGTATCTCCATCTGTTGATAGCCCAAACAATGGCCAACAATTCTTGTTCTGAAACAGCAATAATTTATTTCATTTGCTTCAATCATCTACTGAGATATAATGATTGGATGCTCTTGAGACTCATAAATTTAATGTCTGAGCAGCCCCAAGCCAAGACTATTTGGATTGCATCTGTTCCAACAAAAATTCACATCTCAAATTTGGTACTTTCAGAATTTGGTTCGTAGCCAAAATACTGTTTGATATCTTGGAATCAATTGTTAACATTCAGATAACCAAATAACTTTGGTTGGTGCTTTCTTTTCTTCTTTGTGAGCTTTATCATCGGTCCGAGCGATAACTTAACTTCACAGGAGGAGAATATATTTCTATAATACCCTTCAAACCAAGAACGTCCCCTTCCCCCCCCCCCCCCCCCCCCTTTTCTTTGCTACAGGAATAGGACACTTTTTAAAAACTGCCTCAATTTTGTCTAGATTGGTTTGAGTTACCAAATTTACAATGACATGACCCGTATAATTGACCTGTTAAAATGCAAACTTTAGATTTAACTGGTTTTACAATCAATCCTGCACTAATCAAATTTTCGACAGTACGATATTACATATTTCAATGCTCCGCAATTAAGCAGTCAGTGTGCAGCGTTAATGCTTCAGTACACACTTCGTCTATTTTCTAACGCCGATCAATCGCGATCGTAGTATGTCCACTCTGTGCGAGACAGAATGTCAGCCTATACAACATAGCTTTTTACCCAAAATCTTCCCATATAAGCCGGTGAGAATACAATGCCAAGGCGAGGAGACTTCTATGTATTTTATTACGAATATGTGGTCATACCAATTGACTAATTCCATTTTTTAGTGATGGATTTAGGTCCTGTTTAATAATTGTTACTTTTTTTCAAACTTTTAAAAGTATCAGCAGATTCGTTAACCATTCGCTTGACCGGGCAAAGTCCTCTGACCAAAAAACTAAGGCCATTTTTTGTGCAACCATAGTTCAACAAGCTTTCATTTCATATCGAAATGGCAAGAGGACCCGAAAGCTGTGTTTGCGTTTTACGTAATTTCAGGTAAATTTTTATCTTGAGACCATGGCGGTACCTCATGATGAAACCAAAACGCCGCACAGCTGTAGCATTTTAATAATTCCTGCACCTCTTTTGTTTGCAATATCCTTCCGTGTCCTCAAGGACATTTCTTACACATCGTTGAGTGAACATCAAAAAGACAATTCATTGTCGCCCCAATGCGTGTGGGACTGCCGTAATACTCTTGTCGGCAACAAAACCACCATTACCATACGCGACCAACATTAAAATGATAAATTTGTTTTATTTTCATTGCTTGACCGGGCAAAGCTGTATTTTATTAGTTTACCTCAAGATTAATATCAGGAATACTGTACACTATTACTTCATGTCACTTTATTAAGGGCCGGTAGGCTCACGTTTTAAAAAAATCCAATTTAAATCAGGCGGTATTTTTTTAAAATTTTTGTGTTCCATTTTCCGATTAACATTTTCGCATGTTTATCAGTATATTAATTTCATTTTATTATGTTTACTCTATTAATTTTAGTCCAAACAATATATTGAGCATCAAAACACAGCATAATTTATAATATCATCTCCATGTTAAATTTATCATTTTCTTTGACGAAACTTTTTGTGACGTTGTTCGAATTGAAACTGCCGCCAATTTATTCAGGGTTAGAAAAGCAACGACTTTCCACATTGCTGCATACTGACTGCCATAATTTGAATCATCCACGTTCTTGGTATTTTGTATGGGTCTTGTCACTTTGATTCAAACTTTCCTGAACTTTCTGGCAAAAATACTAGGACCTTCTCACCAACTTTCTTTCACTAGCCTTTTTGTCATGATTTTGCTTCATTTTTGCCAGTTGTTTCCCCTTTCTCACTTTAGCATTTGGAATCCATGTTAACATGTTTGTATTCATATCTAACAATTTAGATGGAATATCTTGACCTTCTTCCTCTTTCAAATACCCTTCCTTGATCAAATCTAATGTCCCTCTTATTTGTCTACCATACATGAGATGAAATGGTAAATAACCCGTGAGACCTGACGGTACTTCACGATATGAATAAAATACGAGTAAATGCCCAGTTGTTGATTTGTTGCATATTAAGAGAATTGATCATGTTTCATAAGGTACCAATAAAGCTTTCTGTTAGCCCATTGGTCTGTTGATGGTAGCACATGCTACTAACTGTTAAATAGCAATCCTTTCACATATGTTTTTCATGACCTTTGACATGAATTCAGTACCTCTATCATGTATGATTTCAGTAGATAAACCAGTTTGTACAATTTTTTACCATTTTATACTTGAGCTACGGTTTCGGTTTTCTGATTTGGCATTGGTACTGCTTGTGGATATCTAGTGCTATAATCACAAATAACAAACTATTTGTTACTTTGCTCTGTTTTAAGTATAGCCCTTACCAACTCTTTTGAATGGTGTATCCACAATGGGAAGTGGTTGCAGCGAATATTTTTGCTGTTTAGACTTGGATTGAATTGGCATTGATGACAGGACGTATGGAAATCTCTGATATCATGATTCATATTTGGCCAATAAAAATGCTGGGTAATCCTATCTTTGGTTTTCTGCATACCCATGTGACGTCATTCATCATGAGTAATTTTCATGACATGTTGTCTATTGGGTTGGGTTGGGAGCACAATTTGAACCCCACTTGCTTACACAACCTTGTTTCAGCTCTATACTTTCTCAAAATAATACCACTGCCAGGCAAATAATAATTAGACTCATGTTGATCTTAAGCGATACCGTACATGTTCTGATATTTTCCAAGGTTTCATCATGGTTTTGCAATGCTATCAATTTTTCTACATCACCCTGTAATAATGACCTGACGTAAATATCGTAAACTTCATGATCTGACTCAATATTGCCATGTGACTCATCAGTGGCGGATTTAAGGAAAAGGGCCCTGTCAGCAGCTTAAGGCGGGGCCCCTTTAGTGTCAATAAGCAACGCAATATCGCACTTTAGTGCGACTAAGGTGTGTCCGAGGGGGCCCTGAGAGCAATATTTTAGGGGGGGCCCTGTCAGCAGCTGCTGACACTGCTGACTCTTAAATCCGCCACTGTGACTCATTATTTTCATCATTGTTATCATTGTTATCATGGAGCTATAGCAGGTTTCACACCACTAAATACTGATCCCATTCGTTCCTGTACAAAATGGGCGAGATGAAAACGTCATTTTCTCCACAATGGAACATCTCAGACCTTAAAGCTAACATTCTGCTTGAAGATCATCATATCTCCTACCCGATCAATCATGAAATTAGGGTAGTTATCCCCAAAATTTTCGAGCTACTGGACCGCGAAGACTAGCATGCACCGTGGACCCTGGAGGTCACAGCACTTTTTCAGTCAGGTGTTCCCTGTAAGAATACGGTTAAAATTGGTTTGTCGGATCAATATAACATATCGATGACAACCTTTTTTGATATTCCTACAGAATTTATACTTAATATTGATAGCAACCATGATTTGCAACCCAGATCTCGCCTTTTCTCTCAGTTTTTAGGGTATACTTAAGCGAGGGTCACCAAAAAAAAAACACTTCATCTGCAGTGGGGGCTGGACTTACCTGTTTCTCACATTTACTGGTGTGAATCCTATAGAGACCTCAGATTTGTAAATTAATGCATTTCTTGTCTATTTGGAAACTCCTTCACATGTTGTGATCATTCATGAAAATAATTTCTTGTTTTTTTCTAATTAAGTGAGCAACAAAATAGTATTGTCCTAAAATATCCATATTCTGCTATCTACTGAAGATTTCTTAGATAGGGCTCAACAAAAACACTATTTCTGTTTTCCATTGCTTTAAAGCATATATCAGAAATAAAATAACTTACTCTTTGCTCCTTATAGCACCTAGCCTTTGTGAGAAGTGAAAGGAGGGGCTTCCTCATTGAGGGGGGTTTTTACTCGGGGAGGGGGTTTACTGGGGGGGGTGGGGGTGATTGTACGCATGTCACAACCAAGAAAATCCTATTATAGCTGACAAACACTTTCAATTAACATGATCAAAATAAATTCACTTTCTGGATAAAAGAAGAGCTGTCCACCATTGGTACAACCCGGTGTGAGAAGTAACCCATTGTCCGGCGTACTCATCGTCCGGGAACAATGCTGAACATAGGGCAATCGATTTCATTTTGACTCTTTACGCAACATAGTTTTTACGCTTTATTAAACCGTTATCGTCTATGTAGCCCCGGACTATTGCTCCCACCGGACTTATCTGCTTTCACACCGGCATGTATCACAAAAGTTGCATGGCTATATTTTATCCATATATTGTGGCATTTATCGGCTAAAACATTGCGAAAGCCAGACGCTGAATTTTGCACCTTAGACTCGGTCATTGTTACATTCGCTTCACAAATTTAGCCAGCCTAGAGTGTTTTAACGCTCCATTACCTTACCTTGCCCTGCCTCTCGAGCAGTTCTCGCTTCTCTGCCCCCTCCCGCTCTGCACATACAAACTAGCTAGGGGGACTGCTTTTCGTATCACCGGTTTTTTTTGAAAACAACTTGAAACAAGATGTAAAACAAATCAACTTGACTTACCAGCTCAGGTGGAGTCACAAACTAATGTTTCGCTAATCTCCTATTACTAGCTCCTCTAGGTTTCACACCACTGAATGCTGCTCCCATTCGTTCCGGTACAAAATGGGCGAGATGAAAACGTCATTTTCCCACAATGGAAACATCTCAGGACCTTTAATGCTAACCTTCTGCTGAAGATCATCATATCTCCTGTCCAATCAATCATGAAAGTATGAAGTTATCCCAAAATTTCGAGCTACTGGACGCGCGAAGACTAGCATGCACCGTGGACCTGGAGGTCACAGCACTTTTTCAGTCAGGTGTGCCCTGTAAGAATACGGTTAAAATTGTTTGTCGAGCAAATAACATATCGATGACAACCTTTTTTGCTATTTCCCTACAGAATTTATACTTATATTATAGCACCATGATTTGCAACCAGATCTCGCCATTCTCTCAGTTTTTAGTTCTACTTTAGGCGAGGGTCACCCAAAAAAACCCCGCCTCATTTGCAGTTGGGGCTGGACTTACCTGTTTCCTTCATTTAGTTACTGGTGGTGAATCCAGCATATTACCATAGCAAATCAGGTGGAGCCGGTGTAAAGGAGATATGGTCCGCAGGAACCATAGTCCGGGCGCCATAGACCACAAAGGAATAAAACGTAAGCCAATGTTGCGTGAAGAGTCAACTGAATTGATTGCCCTATGTTTACCATTGTTGGCGGACTGGTGAGACTGGAGGACTATATCTCCTGACACACCGGCGCTCTATCTCAGATTTAGTATTAGAGCTCTGCCCGAGGATTAAACTACGGATTGTTTTAGTAATTCCAAGGAATTAACATAAACATAATCATGACATATACTTTCACAATGTGGCTTCCATTGTGACTTTGTGATGGATATTGATATCATTCATATTTCCTTATTCTATGTGGTTCTCTCAGCATACTCGATCTGTTGACAGGCGGAAATCAACGATGTTTTACTTACTGGTATCACAGATGTTTGCGACCTCATTTAGAGTAATTTAAGCAATGGCGAGACCATTTTGACAACTGATATAAGTAAGGGACATGCAAGAGCTATTCAGAAAATCCATTTCGGGAACATCTTGCCATATAGCCTACAAGGTCATATTTGTATGTTATAGCGCCCTTTATATGCCTATTAGATTTAATACCAGCGCTTTTCCCCTAGGTTTCAGCTGGTGTAGCATCTCCCGGGAATTGAAAGGTCCAAGCCTGGGTCGTGTTTTTTTCGCATTATCCTAATTTTTGTTAGGTGTGTGGAAGTTTAAAATTTAGTAGCTCGTATAAAAATCGTTAAGTGTTGTAAATGTGCTGAATGCGTGCTCCACCATTGGTCCGTAAAGAAGAGCGGAGGAGGAAAGTCAAGGCAGGTGATATTTTAGAGCCCGATTTAAAAGAATTATTAATAATGTGATTTTTATTTTTGTTTGTTATTCAAGTCAGGTTATCGAGTTTATTTACCACAGCAGCCTTTAAACAATGCAAGAAACTTGATGTGTATTTCTCAAATAATTATAAATTAGAATTGTTATGCAAATTTAACAGCTTATTACGTAAGGTTAGTAGGTAAGCTTATTAAAGTGGCACTGGCACAATTTCAACGAAATATGAAATCCCTTTAATTTGCTCTCAAATTATAGCCTAGGACCTTGGAAGAATAGAGATATATTTTACTCATGTTGAGTAAAAATGTCACAGCTCTTAATGTTGAGTAAAATCTTAGTCAAAGTTGAGTAAACCTTACTCATTGTTGACTAAAGCTTAGTCATTGTTGGGTAAAATATACTCAGCTTTGTGTAAGGTTTACTCAACTTTGACTAAGATTTTACTCAACATTTTTGGAGTGTAAGAGGCTAAAGACATCCAGTAATTTTTAGCCTAATTATTTTACTTTAAATCAACATAAGTGTCAATTTCATGAATATCACAGACTCGTACTCATTAATATTAAAGCCACAAAGGTCACAGACCGGTCAAACATGGTGGATGCCGAATGAATCAACTCCGGCGTGTGTTTTCTTGTGTTTAACACCATGAACCGTCTGCTGAATAAAATAACTCCGGGGTTTTCTTATAAAATTGTGTTGTTTACCCAGAAGGGCACTAATTTGGGTTTAATCATTTCAGGTGAGGTATATTATACATCGAGGCTTTGTAACCACGCAAAAATACCAATTTTGAACAACCACTATTTACCAAATGTGCCAGTGCCTCTTTAAGTTGTCAACGAATTAGGTTTAATGGTTGTAATGTCTTGCGTATGTAAGACAGATTCTCGTGCGCATGTTAACTATTGGCCCGGCAATGTAATGCCCCAAGAGCAAACCTCATCGACAACAAATTAACTCGTATAGAAGTCTTAAATTGAAACAATCACAATAACGAAATGATATAATGATATTTAAATCATTTTTTATTAAATTTACACTTTTTCGAATTCCAATAACGACCCCGAGAAAACGTAGGATTTTGGGGTGAAATGGGTACGTTTTGATGGACACTAGTATGGAAATAATGCACAACAAGGCCACTCTATTAACACTAAAGATAACTAATATTTCACTCGAGGAATGGATAAATTCATTATCACGAACCCTGGAATCGGGCGATCTAACCATCTAAGCTATGCAGACGTGAAGTGTTATAGATGATAACCTATAAGTGAACGAGCGCTGATGTATTTCAGTCTCTACTTCAGAGTCTCATGGATATATATTAAGGGGAATATGGGGTTCGAGGGGCTAAAATGAATATTTAAAATTTAAAATAAGGAAAAAAATACCTTTCTTTTGCTTTTTGTTTGACAACAATCGGAGCTTCCGTTCGAAAATGTGGCCTCGCGACTTGAAATTCCTCGTGATATTTCTTTTTATTGTTTCCTCAAGCTGCGATATTTTATTTTTTAAGATTTAAAAATTTATATCTCAAAAAGTAATTAAAAAAATAAAAAAAATAATTTTAAAAATGTTTAGTGTTTAAACCCCTTAAATCAAGTTCTCATGGGGCTAGTGGAATTATTCTAGTTCAGTAAGTAGTCCCATTGATATACTTTAATTTACTTTTTATCCCATCATTCAATCGTTTTTAGAATCCCTGCGGACAGCGAAGACATAATCGTTAAAATTTAATTTCAATTTTGTCTAGAAACACTGTTTTTATTATTTATTATATTTTAGAAATGCTATTTTAAAATTATTATCAGCTACAAAGTAAGCACCTGAATTTTCATTAATAATTGTAGGAATTAGAGGTCAAAAGCTGAATTACTTTTTGAGATATAAATTTTCTTGTGGATAAAATTAAATATCGCAGCTTGAGGAAACAATAAAATACATAAGAAATAACACTACAAATTTCAAGTCGTGACGCGACATTTTCGATCATAACTTTTGAACGGAAGCTCAGATTGTTGTCAAACAAAAAAGCAAAAAGAAAGGTATTTTCTCCTTATTTTATATTTTAAATGTTCATTTTAGCCCCTCCAACCCATATTCCCGCTTAAATACATAGAAACGGAACTAAGAAATCTAAATTTGAATAAAATAACATGATATTGAGATATTGTGATAATTACCAAAATGTGTATGCATTATGCACTTGAAAATAATGCAAAATATTGAATACTATGCTATTGCTATAAAATACTGTATGAATACCTTTAGCTATAACACCTGTTGCAATGATGCCGCCATATGCATTCAAACGTAATGAGTGAGAAATGTATTTGAATAATATAACATATAGCATTGATATACATTGATCATGATCAAATATGAATGCATTATGAACTCAAAAATAATGCAAAATATTACTGAATTATACTTATGGCTATAATGAAATACTTGTATATTCTAATAATTTACACGGCATTGGCCAATTGGGATCATTACCAAAATGTTAAAGCATTATGACCTCTTAAAATAATACATTTTATTGATTATTACGAATTATAAGTTATTTTGAGTTGCGAATTAGTGAAATTTGAGTTGTGAGTAAATATTAACACAAATTTTAAATAAACTACCATGTCATTGACATTTTTGTACAATTCATAACAGAACAGTCCTGACAAATTGGTCACATACACCCAAATATGACGTAATGGTAAATATTATTGATTATTATTTATATCCGGCTTCCGAGTGGGGGTGCAAAGAAGGGCTTCCGAGTGGTGCAAAGAACTCTTTGTATTGCAGTTTTTATCAACATTCCCGGATGCCATACAATATTTTTACTATTATAGGCTTTTTGTAGCGAGCAATCATCCGTATCAGTGATTGCCTCTCGCTATCGAAATTTCGCTTATACCGAGTTTACATCGACTAGACAAATAAAACCGCTGCGCCGGTTACCGGACCATGTTCACTCATCACCCCACTTTTGAAAAATAATGGCTTCATCCAGGCCCGCGAGATTTGCAAGCTTCAGCCTGAAGAATGTAAATGAGCTTTTGAAGAATAAAGATTCTTTAAACACTCTCCAGGCAACGAAAAAAAAACAGTGATATTTTTAACTACCTACGGGAAAAGAAGCAGCCTGAATGTTTTGAATCCTCTGTAAGATCGCTCTTTTCAAAGTTTTGGAAATAGTCTATGCGGAGCTTTGAAAGCAGACTGCGATTACTACAAAACCGCGTCTATGAATGGCAGCGTACTGGATTAAATCGTCATTTGAAAGAATGAATGGCCCGGATTAATTAACATTATCAGGAAACCGAGTTCCCACATCAAATTTTGCTTTCAAAGTGGCCCTGATAATCTGAAAAAAAAAAAAATCAGGAATGCGATTTAAGACCCCACCATGCATCGATGAGAACACATTGAAAAATGTTATCGTTTCTGGGGTGGTTTGATCAAGGCTCAGCCAGTTGGCTACAACCCAATTTGTTTGATTTAATGATTGTAAATGCCGTTGAGGCGAGAGAAGTTGCGTGAGTTAAGAGGATCACTTTGTTGTAGATGTAAATTTTGATGGAAGAATCTGTTGCTCAAGCGGGAGATGAGTTGACCAAAAAAACAGAGGAACACCAGGGTTCGCGAGCAATGCACGAGAATGACTTTTGGTACGCTACGAAGAAGAACGAGAATGTATGAAACAATACTATGGGTGCCCAGTGGCATCTTTCTGAATGTATTTTCACACTTCACCCACAGATGAAGCGTCTTTCAAAAACACCAAAACCAACTGCACCTAAAGACGCAGAAATTCCTTGGTACAAGAATTGCCCAGTTGGCCAGGTGACATCTGGCATGGACATAATAAAAAGAAGGACAACAACGCGAAAACCCAAAGAGGTTCATATCGATAGAGAGGCAAACGTTTACGTTCATCTTTATAAATTCATCGTCTCGCATGTTTTGCCGACCACAATAGAAAACATAGAGTACCAACAATAGAAGCATGCTGCCTCCGCTTCTTCCGCCACATACTGTGGGTGCCGCTTTTGCGATATACACTAACGGTCGTGATAACAAATTGATGTATGTGTTAGAGGTGGCCAGGTGTTAATAATAGTGCACCAGGATCATGTGGCTCAGATACTCTTTTTCACCCCCCCCCCCCCCCTAATGGCAATGGCGCTCTTTAGGTGAAAAAGATGTTAATTCATTGAGCGCGTTTTATTTAAATCAAGACGACTGACGTGTCAGTTCATTCGTTTTGTGGCCATGGTAGGACCAACATGTTAACCACCCAATAGCAACCCAACATCACACACTGAATATTTTGGCGGAATTTTTGTATCGAATTGACATTATTGTGTATCAAGCACCCAAACTAATAAGTATTCCGTGCAATATTCAAAATAGTCAGCACCCAGCACGGACTACTGGTTTTTGAATGGGCTTCACCCCCTTGCCAAAAACCACCAATTACCTAATTCGATTACCCAGTCATCTCGACAAAGCTAGGCACTCGATGTGTATTCTGTGCATAAACCGAGACCGTTTTGTGATCTATAATCTCTTCGCCGCGGTCGATTCAGTACTTCGGGAAAGCTGTCCACACAACTTTGAATTTGACGATGTTGTGTGACCCCTGACTGTAGGTTTTTTGGAAAATGCACCATACATTCAATTTCCTCTTTTTTTGGCAATTTGTTTGTCACCAAAATAGAGAATTCTGTTCAGAAAATACCGAAACCCCATCAAAATCCGTCATTGTTCCTTTGTGGAGCTACGACGTCGAAAATAAGCTTTGCCAATTGGGTGATTTTAGGTGGACCCCTAATTGTTAAAAATCTTGTGAAAATAAATTATGAAAATGTTCCGATCATTCCAACTTTGAGAAACGGTGTTATGAAAGTTCAATGTAACCTTGTAACAATGTATAACTTCTGAACGGGCGCCAATGCGCCCAACACGTGTAATTTACATCGAAAACCCACAAATTGGAATATTTTAACTTCCGGTTTGTTTTGAATTTGTTACCGTAGTGGCTGTTTTGTAGCCGATACCATGTCGAACTGACTCCAATGTCAGTTTTCGTCCCTGAAATATGAATTTGATAAGTCATACTTTATACCTAATTAAATGTATAAATGATAAATAATACACGCTCTCTTCTATTCTTTTCGCCCAACCAAAACCCGGGTTGTTGTTGTTGGTAAAATGAGTTAATGTATTGACATTTTCTGCCCGTTCATGCCCCCATAAACAAAATACCGGGGTATAGGAAGGGTAAAGGGTGATCCCAAAGTGATGGATAGGTGTGGCAATCACCCCCCCCAATAGGCCGTAAATCCCGGGGGAGGGGGATAGATCCCCAAATTTCGAAGAGGGGGGATGGCAATACGACATCCCCCCCCAAAGTTGATACCCATTCACGTGTTTTGAACCAAAATAACCTCATATTTTACCATAATAGTTTACAAAATGGTAAATTTCCGCGCGCTTTGCGCGATTTGTTCAAATTACAAATTAAATATTTTCATGATTTTAGCTTCTAAATGGCACGTTTTTAACGCGCTTGGCGCGCACATTTGCTAGTAATGGATCTTTTCAGCAAACCCCATTTCATCCATAAATTTTCATCAACCCAATCCCCCAATGTCAAAAAGATTTAAGCCACTGCCCCCCCCCCCCTTCAGGAGGGAAATACCACATGCCCAGTACGACACAGGATATCACAGACATTTGATTTTAGTTGCAATAGATAGCAGGTCCTCTTCTTTCCCTTGTACCAAAATGAGTACCAACGTACTAACATGTCATAATGGACGTCATAATGTCTCAACATGATGGAAAATGTTTAAGTGTTTTTCCATGTTATTTTTGAGCCAGTAAATTTTGTCAATATCAATGTTTCTTCCTAATGCAGTAATTTTAAACTCATTCCCTTATGACGTCAATAGTGACGTCATCGTTTTTCTACATATTTGATACAGGAAAGAGAAAAGTTAATAAATTCCTAAGCTATACTGTAGGTACCAACAAATTTAATAGGACTTGGATGTTCAATAAAGAAAATTCAAGCGAATGCCAGTTCAGCCCTCCTGCTGAGAGGGGATTATCGCATTATCTAAGCGTTACATGGTGATTTAAGTAAAAAAAGGCTGCAACGTTATATGGTCTTGAAACTAGTGTGGTTGTGGGTCCTTCCTCTATTACGTCCATGCTCTTGGTAAGGGAAGAATTCAATTGGCGGGGGCGTTTTTTCCCGGTGCTGGCCCGTATCGCGCGGATCCAAGTTAAAAGTCTGACTCTCAGATATTTCCGAAATATTAGTTTTTTTGGTATAATGAAAATCGTCACTAGAACTAAGATAGTAACCTAAAATTCACAAGTCCGAAATTTTTGAGATGTATCGGATTTTCGTTTTGATGCGTAACCATTTAATGTGTAGTATTACGGTCCCATCTAATCTTCTACGGGCCGCCGAGATGCGGTTCACCATGCAGCACCAATGTCCCTGTTTGGTCATTAGGTTGTCGGTCCCAATGTCAGAGGATCCGGCTGGCTGTCTCGAGCAATCACAGCAATGTAGTTAAAGGGGGGAGAAACGACCCCCTGTTTTTGGCATGGTAACTTCCAACGTGACAGGGTGTCTGAGACTATGGTCAATCGCAACGATGACAGTGACCGGAACAAATCGTGCACGGCGTTGGGCAACAGAAGATAAAATTGAGGGATATCTTCCATATATGGTGCTTTGGTCCTTGTGCTCACGCCAGATATGTTTTGTACTCGCATAAGAAGCTTGGTGTATGTGCCATCCAGTCTATCCTGTAGCACGCTCTTCATGGTCCAGGTCTCAGACCATATAACAGCATAACCTCTTACACAGGCTTAAGAATTTCAGCTTGGTTTGAATTGGAGATACCATATTGCATAAGGGTGTAGTTTATTGCAGGCATTCCATCTTGTCCTTTGCGTGACAGGAAGTCCTTTCTTTCTGTCGGCAACATAGGACCCTATGATACTTGAAGTCCTTGACCTCTTTGAGTTTGCTACCATCTGCTGTGCAGATAGGTTGATGATCGTCTTCTCATTGACTTCATAATATTCAGTTCTTCTTGGCTTTGATGTGAGTCCGAGGTCCCATAGGATACTGTGTATAAACAAAAATTCCGTATCCGGAATTTTATAACAAAGTTGTCATTTTCCTATATCATGAAGAATTCGATTTAAAAGCTTAGCAATTTTACACAGTGATTAGTATCTGGCAAGCATTTGTACATGCAAAAAACACGATTTTTTTGGAAATTGAGAGCGCCTCCTCACAGGAAATCGCTGAGTCGCCTTTAATATTCATTGAGCTTGCCTGAATTACTACTTAAATCGGATTCAAGGATTAGAAGATTGAGCGGCTTAAATGAACCGCCTGGAACCGGCAGAACCGGAAAATGCCCACCGGTTGAGTATTGATTTGGGTCCCTAACTTATGAGTGTGTTTTTTTAAAAAAGCAGGGATGTCAATGCTGTATACAAACCATTGTATTCGTCTACATGCATCCTAGATAACGAGGGCTTCACTACCCGAGATATATGCAGTTCTCCGCACATGCAAATAAACGGTTTAGCACCGTCCACGATATTGTTTTCTTTGCAGCACCTAAAGGGGTTAATTATATTTATGTTACTAATAATTGTTTTACTACATGTTGTTGTAAACCTATTCACCACAGGCAAAAAAAATCGCTTAATAGTTCTTTGATTTAAAAAATATTCTCCGATGACTTCCGTTAGTGCCCCAAAGGGGGGGGGGGGTAATGGGACCCCCACAAATTAACTCATTACCGGCTTGAACCGATTTTAATTATTTTTGGTAATTAAAAGAATCGCATTTAAAAGGCAGATATTACAAAAAAAAAAATCGGGCGGCAAAATTCCCATGCTAAAAGCGGCACGCGAAAACAATCCATAGGAACCCCCCTTGAAGTGTTTTAACGTCAAAGTGGGATGCATGGATAGTTATAAAATATGTCAACAAATGAAATTATCATTGTTCAAATCAAAATGTCTCATATCATGAACATAGTAAAATTGCTGAGATTTTTGTTTTACATCCTCCAAGTAATTACATTGCACAAACACAGCCTGTCTCAAAAATTTTGTACAATTGAAAAGCGATTTTTTTCAATATGAAATCTCAATAAGTAAGTAAGAGTCATGTTGTACATTATCACATTAAGAAAAGAGATTAGGCTTTGCAATATTTTTTGTTTCATCTCCATTTACTTGTTTTCATCCGAAAGATAACCCAGTTTACTGCAGAACACAAAATCAAGTTTTTTTGCCAGTTTTTGGTTGAGTTAAAACGGTAAAACAATTAGTAAAATATATATAACTTATTCACATTTTAACAGATTTGAAATACCTTTAACAAGGGAATTCACTTCATAAAAACTTTAAAAAAGATGCAAAACAGTGAAGAAATGGTGGACATTATCTTCAGTCGGTTCTCCTTTAAGAAAAAAAGTGTATAGCATTCGACATACTGTTGGTTGTTAGAACAAATACCTCCATTTACTTTATGGTCTTGAAGTATCACGAACGCAAGTCCTATTGACACTTGACACTTTTCTTCCAAATTCCCAAATTTTTATTGACTTAAATAATTAGTTAATGCCCATTATAGTGCAATATTTTTCAACCATTTCCTTGGATTTGGAGGGTTTATTTGGTTGCAATTATACTCCTTCTGCCATGATTTAACAGGTACCAATTTTGTAATAAATTTAAGCTCCATTTCATTGAAAATTTGTATTATTATTTATTAAAAGGAAATACTTATAAATTGAACATAATTTTTATGTTGATTTTCTAAGCTTTGTCAAGAAAACTGAACTTTTCTTTATGTAATTTAATCTTTGTTTTGTTTTCTTATGCCAAGTTGCAATCTTTTGTGGCATGGCACAGTACTCGAAACAACTCTGCTATGCACGAAGTGGCACAAAATAAATGTTGGTGTATCGCACTAAATTGATTATATCTCTAATGACAGAAGCACATAGATGAAAACAAACACCTATGGGAAAGCCCAGTATAAAACACTTTGACTTGTAGGGTCAATAGGGGTGAAAAGCCAAATGCCTCTCAATCTTAAAATACACTTTGAGGTATATAAAAGATCCGTGCCAAATGTATTTCTTTTATGAAAATTAGACAATGCTCTAGACTAGCAGCAACACTATGTGTGTTTTACAGTTCTCTTTTTCTAAGTATACAACATCCTCACTGTGGAAGGATAATGTTGTATATAGAGTGTGGACCTGACGTTTCGAGCCTAGCATGATCTTCATCAAAGGCAACTTTAAAGATAATGTTTGAAATGATTACATTTCATATCACATTGCACACCTCAACAGTATTTAGAGGTGACAGTTATTCAAATTTTTGTAACTAATTGGCAGGATTTTTTTTATATTTTCACATAAAGGAGTGACTAAAACAAGAAATGTACACATCATATCCCGAGTTACAGCTAGCTCAAGGGCGCACAACACTAAATCACTCCACGTTTGGGGGAATGCTAGGTAGTTCCGGTAAAAAATGACAAAACATGTTCGAGATATTTTGCAGTCCTTTGGGACCGGTTCCTTGTGAGGGTGTTATATTATAATAAAAGTGAAAGAGTATAGCGTGACCATCGCTGAGATTATCACAAAATTTGGAAATCGATTCGGTGTAGAAACTAGGCCCTCGAATTCCGGCCCTGGTCGAAAGCGGCTATGAGGCGTACACGTCGGCTCAAAACAGTGGTGGCGCTGTGTGCATATGGCCTTTTTCTTTTCTAAATCTCTATAGATGATATCACCAAATGAAACTTATTCGAAGTTTTAGTTGTGACTGTAGGAAATTAATTCATCACATCAAAATATTGTCACGCCGGGGTGCAAATCATCGGGCGTGGTGTGGTAATTTTTGGGTACGTGTATTTTCATGAGGGATTATTTAGTGGTGTGCGGCCGCGCAATACAATTTCATAGTTGGCCAGGTCAAATATTCATTCTGTTTGCATTGAAACAGTAACGAATACAGCTAAGGACCAAACACATCCCTATGCGGGAATTTCCCCGATGAACATCATTTTGCAGTCCATTGATAGCAAAGTATCAGGGCATGGATCCATCAAGAGTTTCAACTTCTAAAGATAAGAAAACAAGACAACATTGAATAACTCTTATTAAATGAGAACTGGTTATTATTCGGTACAAAGCAACCCGTAAGTTTTTTTGAGAGTAATTAATTTTGTGTTGATTGAAAGTCTTCCATCGTTCTTCTTCTGTCAAACCGTATGTCTTTTAAAAAGCATATTAGCACATTTTTTGTTTTGAGAGCGCCCCCAATTTTTTTTAAAAAAATGAAGATTTTTACACGGTTGCATTGGTAACTCTGGCTAGGAAACTATACCTGTGAATGGTTTAAGCTCTACAATGTCTATGCGTCGCAACGAAGGCTTTTGTAACTAGAATAATTATGACTATCGGGGATCCCCGAAATATTCAACGGCTGCTGGAAACGGCCTTACAATAAGAATAATCCGGGAAATAGCGCATGTACGTATCTACCCATCTATTATTGTTTTATATTGGTTCAGGAAGTCAAGTTAGAGATCAATTTCTTGAGGTGGCACTATTTTCATCATGGACGGAAGATAAACTTAGCATCCCCAGCTCTGCCGTTAAGTAACATCGACGATTCCAATTCTAAATTACAAAAATCGCTCATTTATGATAAATATTACTCATTTTTGAGCATTCTCGTTCGCTGATGTAGTTTCCTAGACAACTACCAACATAGGTTGTGCAAAAATATCAATTTTGAAATTGGGGGCGCTCTTCAATCAAATGTTCTAATATTGCTTTAACAAAGTTGCACTGCAGTTTCGTGCGATATATAATATGATCAAGGTGGCCAAAATACCTGGGCAGTCTTGTCTCGCATATTTCAGACCTGGGCATATGTTGAATACAAGGTGTCGTCTATGGGTTTGACATTAAATATATACATATATGTTGGGGTCCCCTGTGGAGATTCGCGACATAGGGAGTACCGAGGCAATCAAGCAAAGTTCCCAACTCGGCTTAAACAAGTTCTATACAACTCAAATGCACTCGAAAGGTGCGAAATTATGTCAATTTACATTAATTTTGTGTAAACTGTACGCCAGTTTTTGATCCTTCAAAAATCGGGACGAAAATGCAAATGTCAAATCCACTTTTCCTTCCATTATTTCGAACGGTGGGGGGGGGGATTTGGACCAGTCGGTACGCCCACTGTGCGCGATACGACAAAAAACAACGTTATGCTTGATACTTGAATACCGTTGCAGCCGACTATTTCCATGCGCATACAAAAAGTCCAAATGTATTTGTATCGATCAATAGGTAAGATTCTGATGTACTTGTCGCTGAATGCAAAAATCGAACAGATTCAAACTGTAGTCCTTGTTAAAGTTTCCGTTGAACCCTGAAAAGATTAGGTAAAAAATGACTGGATTTTATCACAAGGCACTTACAGACTCTATACCTAATTGTTACATGTCCCCAGGAAATGGAGATGATAAACCTAATCCAAATCTTTACGGGACATTCCATTTGAATAAACAAGGCCGAAAAAAATACACTACCAGTGACATAATTGAATGGATAAAAACAGATGTCTTTTATTAATCGTTTATATCTCTGCTTTGCGTGTCATGGGATTTGCACAATTTATTACAAAAGAGTATAATTAATATCCTTCATGTTTCAGCAGTTTTTTGAGAAATTCGATTTAAGCCGCTTCACCACTTTTTTGGGACAGAACCCTGTAATGGATGTTAAAAATGGGTCAAAAGGTAAGTAAATTCATTGTCATAACTATTCCGGTGGTTTATAATGATTAAAGCATTGAAAAACTAGGAATTTCTCTAACAACTTGATTTTTAAACGAGTGCCATTGGATTTGGTCCTTTTGGAATTCAACTCTCTCATTCGGGGCATTGACAAATGATAACCCAGAACCTGAAGGCCGATAGCTACTAAATTAAAACAGTGCTGTATCTGAACAAATAGCTTACATAATAAATCTAACAATAATGACTTTTAAACTGACAGCCTGACAATATCATTCTAAAAGGGGTTACTGTTGAAATATTCCTTGTCGGGGTAGTGAGGTGTAAAGTGACAGTTTTAAGAAAGCAGGGA